>CAAKHC010019599.1:75531-89925 GCA_901007825.1 Macroramphosus scolopax | reverse complement strand
TTCTTTACGGAACTCTTCAAAAATATGTAACACACACACACACACACATTAAAGGCATTTGGTCAAATGACTTCAGCACTGGGAATTTAATTCAACCGTGAAGCGAGCACGAGCCGAAACATCCTCGATAGAACAGAAATACACCGATGTATAGGTTGAAGGACAGTTCAAGATTAGCAGTATTGAATATTTCAGAGATGACAGACATCCCGACGTGTCACACCGCACAACCGCGGCGGCGTGCCCCTTTAAGCTCTGTGTTTGGCAGAGCGCCGCAGTGGTTCCAGTGAAGAAAAATGATCATTATAGCTGATGAGGCAAAGGGCTGCGAATGATGACAGTGTGACAGCAGAGAGCTTTTTAATTTGTCGGATCAGATTGTGACACGCTCCATCACAGGGCGGAGGAAATCTTTTCATTTGTGCAGAAGAAAGGGGGAAAGGAGGTCAATTAGCATCAACCATTAGACAACCCTGTGACAAGCGATATATTACCGTGTGGGACAGTCAAACTAATGAGAGAGGCAGCAGGAATGTTCATCCAGGTTGGACAGAATTCTGCAATCATCCCGCTGCATTAATCACTTGCATAGCGCTTGACATACGCATTCTTTATAGTCGAATGCTGTAGGTGTTGCACCTCGTGCACCCTCCTCACCGAGCGTACGCGTTGTCATCCGAGGTCAGGATTACTCAAAGGAACGCCTGTCATGTCAAATGTTATCCTACAGAACCACAACATCAAATACATGCAGATGAGAGTCATCCATGCTCTCCTATATGGTTATATCTGGAGCTCTCTGCCCTCTGATTAATCAAATACTATTTCACTTGTGATTGATCATATTATTTCAAATATCATGAAGGTTTTAACCAATTGCCAAAAGAAGTGCGAGAGAGAGAGAGGATCTCATTTTATAAGAAGAGGTTCCTTTTCTTCGCAGGGTTTTATTTGACCGTCTGTCAGGGATAATTCGCCTCTCTCTCTATATTGATCTGAAGTACCTAAAGGTATGTGACATCATTATGAGACTTGACCTTATCATCTGCTGCCCTGCGGCCTTTCGGCAGGACCGGGCCAGACTCTACCTGGTGCGTCGCGGGGACATCGCTGGTGATGTTATTTGTTTTCCTGACCTTGTGGCACGCCTCACTCTCTTGGCCTCTCATCAGTCGTGGCCCGAGGTTGGCTGCGCTAGCTCGCTTTGCTGTGTCTTAGCATACCAAAGGCAACATTTGTGGTGGTCGCGGCGATAGTGGCATGGAGATATTATGTCTGAAGAGACAGGAACAGACAAAACATGCGTACTAAATTATTCGAACAACCCTAAATAGTTACGGAGACGGATGCTTGCCCCAACAGAGCTAAGGGAGACTGGATATCGGACTCAGATTTCTCAGGTGACTGCTAATGTAGCTCAATGTCTGCTGGATGTGTGAAAAGAAAGCTGTTGCAAGTATGACTAATCACTCCCGAGGAAAAATATAAAATACTGATAGACGCCATATCAGCTAAAAGACCTCAATCGCCCCCTGGTGGACGGTTGCAGTATAGGTGATAAATCCCACCCCCTTCATGTTAGTGGATGGAGCTCACGTCAATTAAGGTAGTTCTTATCACACTAATGCCTGTTTAAGTGTTTGTCACATTCGGTTTTAATTATCTATTTGATGCTACAAAGGAGACGAGACATCATGACTGACAGCTGCTCTGATCGAAGTTACGGTACTCACAGAAGCAGTTACCGACTTCTGTTTGGGAGCTTTCCACAACCACGATTGTCTGTTTTTAGATGGTAAATATTTGTTGTTTTGCATATCTGATTACTCACTACTGCGCAGGCTCTGGTTCCAAATTGCAGCGCCTGTATCCTGGATTATTTGGCTTCGTTTTCACAGGGTGGAGGGAAGAGGGGGGCCCTGCTGTCCGTGATAGAGACGGATCCAGAAGGACACACGGCTTCCTGTATTGGAATTTAACATTTCTAGGAATAACTGGGCTGAAATTATTTCACTCAGAGAGACTAAGATTAAACTTTTATGAACGTGGTGTTTTCTTTAATGTATGCAACGTTACGCCTGGAAAATTGTGAGAAAGAAAAAAAGAGGGGAACTGTTTGAGTGGGTGCGTTAGATTTCTCCACATCCTCATCCTCTTCTTCTTGTGCTGACCTTGACCTCCTCCCAGTCGTTGTGCGGCCGACTTAAAATGCAAACCGACAACAACATCACACATATTCCTTTACATTAATAGTTCTCTTATTATCTTATCAGGAAAAACATGGCTTAGTATTTCATCAACCTCTGAAACGTAACAACAACATCCAGAGAACCGTTGGTGCTGTTGTTTAGCCTCACATGAACATCAGACGGAAAAATGATCAGAGTTTGTTTCAGCGTTTGAGCTCCAGTTGGAGCGCAGCCTCTGAAACATCCTTCATTATCTCCAGTGGTGAGCTACCTGCTACCTGCTACCTGCTACCTGCTACCTGCTGCCTGCTGCCTGCGAGAGCTCCGGCACAATGTGACATTTAGTGGGAATCCTTAAAGGCTCCTCTCTTTTGTTGTATGCATTTAAACAACACATTAAAGCCACACTGCTCCTTGTGGAACCTGTCACTTTTTCCCAGGTAAAGCAGATGAATAAATAAAGCACCACTCTGAGTGGCTAACCCCCCCCCCCCCCCCCAACCCCCCTTCCTTTTCTTCTGTGTGATTTGCTGTTGCCTTGAGTTAGATCCTGATCTCTTTGTAGACCCTCTCCCAACAAGCATTGACCTTCTGCTCCGACATGTAAAGAGCTCCATGAGATCAGAAAAAGAGTGTGTGTGTGTGTGTGTGTGTGTGTGGGGGGGGGGGGCTGTGAATAAAGGCATCACCACTGCAAGCAGCCAAGAGACTTCATCCACTTCTCTCCACTCTTCTCCCTCTTTCACTCTTCAGCTCTTCCTCCCTGTGTTCAGTCGAGGAGCGGAGATACCTCGTTGGCGGCACAAAGGAGCGGCTCTGTAATAAAAACAGCTGTCTCTGGTGGTCTCGGTGTAATTGGGATTGTTAACGTGGAGAGCTCCTGAGGGAGACTGAGAAGAGTACGTCTTTGTGTAAAGCACACAGACACCTCTGCAGCACTCCTTGATTCGGATGTAAGTAAGAGAGCGAGGAGGAGGAGGAGGAGGAGGAGGAGGGAAGGAGAAAAAAAAAGCAAACAAGTCACCTGAGTTATATCAAGCCTTGCTGCATGTGCTCACTATTTTACTTTTGGCTGTACTTTTATTTTAAGGGAGTGCAGATTTATTTAGATGTAGTAAACTGCCTTGAAGTGAGAGAGTCTTCATCCTTGCCAAATTCCACTGAGGGTTTTTATGTTTATAAAAGCAAGGTATGTCTGCACCTCGCAGCGGTGAGACCATTTTTTTTTTGTGATAGCAACATTATCTCCAATTACTGGAGCAGTGTGATGACACCAGCTGAGACACAGCCTGCTGGAAGCTGGAAGGGCATTCATCTGATTTTACAGTATTTTTTTTTTCCTCCTGTTTACAAAGACACAACAAATGCAGCGAACCTCAAAGGTTTAAGATGTTTTTCATTTTTATCCTCTCGTATGTTGAATTAAAAAAAAAAAGAAATATAATCAGTGTGCTTGCTAAATAGAGACTAATGGAGATCTAAAAATGTCTAATACATGATAATAAAAAGCATTTGTATCATAGTTCAAATCAAATAAATGTACACAAACACAAATTTGAATTATTATTCAAGATCATGTGTTATAAATAGACCATATGAAGACGATATGACACCAAACTGGAAATATCAGGGACGTTAATTGCTTGTGTTTGCAGAAGCAGGTCATCCAGAGTTATTTCTGTTAAACAGTCTGGGTGGTCCCTCAAACTGGTGAGGTGTTGCACTGGAAATAAAAGCCTTAGGTGAGAGAACACACTCACCAAGTGGTAACAATCTACTTCAAAGTCAATTGCTTGCGAGCAGCTCCGGCTGATTTATTTGACTTAAGATATACTTTTTTTTTTTTTATGTGTGTGTGTGTGTGTGTGTGTGTGTGTGTGTGTGTGTGTGTGTGTGTGTGTGTGTGTGTGTGTGTGTGTGTTTCATTGTGGATGAAAATTTCATACACCGATTTAGAGCTGGTGAAATATAAATGATTTCTTTAAAGTTTCATCATAAATCAGTCTGTCGGTATATGTGAGGAGACACTGATTGCCCCTTGATGTCTCCTGAGCCTGATCTCTGTCTCCTGATGTCTGGAGGTGACTCCAGCAGCGACTCTTGTCCCGCTGGGGAGGCAACATATTTCTTTACACGGCTCTCCTTTAGTGCACACAGCAACACCCAGGCAGCTTTTTGTCGCAGTCGCGGGGACATATCAGATGTCTTTGTGTATCAAAACAACACAAAAATGGGAGATGACATCCATCCAGTCGCTCACAAAGACCTGCCGAGTTGTGCGGGAACATCTGTAGCCTCGATTAAAATGCTTAATGCACAAGATGCAGCCCCATGCAGAGCGGCGACGTGCAGCCTTTAATGAATATATGACTGATAATATAGAGATTTAATGGAGAATCTGTACATGCGTGTGTGCGTGCATGCATGCATGCGTGCATGTGTGTGTGTGAGAGAGAAAGAAAGTCCCACCTTCGACTTACACCATAACAAAAATTCCATCCCGTAGAACACATTAAACTAATTATTTACCTGTTAATTACAATGTGATTAAATGTTGTCATGTTAATTAATTAGAAGCGACATAAGATACCGAGTTGCAATTAAATCATATATTAATTTATGGGATTCACTTTTTATTCTTCCACTAAGTGCACGAAGAGAACAATTCAGGAAACAGTACAAAATTGTCATTCGGTAGAATTTTCTCACGATGGAAATTTTTTTTTTTTGGTTAAAATTAAGAAAATGGTCCAAACAAAAGAAAATTAAAAATTAAGAAATTAGCATGCAACCTTTTCTTGATTTATATAATAATTTGACCTGCTACTAAACCTGTCGGTTCACAACCTTTAGTTTCACTTTGCTATAATAAAGTATTTTCACTGATTCCCTGTGAACGCTGGTGATTGGAGCTGTCCGCGGTACCAGCATCTGTCTCTGCTCCCTCCGGCTTCACTTAATATCTGTTTACGATAATCAACAATAAAAGGAATCTGCAGGTGCAATAAGTCGGACCTGAACTTCGGAGGACGCGGCGGTGATAACGAGGTGGTGCCGGTCATTGGAAATAAATGTCTCGTCGCAGACTGCCCATGCGCAGAGTCCCCAGCGGCGGCGGCGGTGATGGTGCGGCTAATGAAGAATAATAAATCATGAAAGGGTTTTCAGGTGCAGCTGTGTGTGTGTGTGCGCGCGTGTGTGTGTGTGTGAGGCTGAGAGATGTGCAGAGAGAGAGAGAGAGAGAGAGAGAGAGAGAGAGAGAGAGAGAGAGGGAAAGAGAGAGAGGGAGAGGGAGGGAGAGAGAGAGAGGCGGAGAGAGACTCAGTCTGCCCTTCGCCTCAGAGCAGAGGCAGTTCGGGTCCCCGCAGCATTCAACGTAGTCGAAGAGGTACAGTACCGAGGCTGTCACCGCCATCACGTCTCTCACTCATCCCAGGAAGGAAACTTTTCACAAAACAAACCTGGTCAACGAACGCGACAGAAACTTCAGTTTTTTCTGGAAATCCTAAGAGCCGGAAAGAAACTTTTTCTTTTTTTTTTTTTTTCTTTTTTTTTTTCTTCTTCTGCTGTCGTCTATGAGGAGTCCTGCCAAAAGAAAAACAAAAAAAAAACATATTTATGTAATACAAGGTGGGAGAAAGAGCTGAAAGGTTGTTATTTTTTTTTTTTTTTAACAATCACGCCACAGGTCCAACAAAGGCAACAAAAAAAAAAAAAAAAAAAAAAAGGTATCAGTTGCATGGCTTGTTTGTGCTCGCGATATCTGATTTGCAAAAGAGACCTCCGAACCTTTTGCTAATAAATAGATGTGATAACTTCAGTGTTGGACCGCCGAGTTCAGCCGATTCGACAGTGACTCGAGATTCCTGCGAAACAATTGGACTTCAACTCCCCAACCGAGGAGGCGGAGTCTTAACTTATTAAAAGGAACTTGCTGAGGCTCGGACGCCAGCAAATATGATGATGATGTCTCTGAACAGCAAGCAGCCTTTTGCCATGGCTCACACCAGCTTGCCCGAACCCAAATACTCGTTGCATTCCTCCTCATCCTCCACATTGACTTCCAATGTACCTTCCTCCTGCTCGTCCTCCCGACACAGCAGCACCATCATCAGCAGCAGCGGCAACAGCAGCTCGGAGGCGATGCGTCGAGCCTGTCTCCCAACCCCACCGGTACGTATTCTGCATAATCACTGCTTAAAGGCACATTTTGACAGCCCACTTTTTTTTTTTTTTTTGCTTGATGTTTTTTTCATGCCTGCACAGCAAATCACCCAACACCTCCATATTTTTTTTTCCTCCTCTGCTCAACTTATGTATTCAGTCGGCTTTGCCTTTCGTATTAATTTTTATGACCTGGGATGTTGCATGTCTTGTTTTGTGTGCTCCTTTTTAGGATTTCTTTTTTTTTTCCCCTCATTCTGGAAATGTTTTAAACCGAGGAGTGGAGGGAGAATTCCCTGCTGACAGTTATGTGTGCATTCTATTTGCAATTGCAGAGCAATATATTCGGAGGCTTGGATGAGAGTTTGTTGGCCCGGGCTGAAGCTCTAGCGGCGGTGGATATAGTCTCGCAGACCAAGAGCCACCACCACCACCCTCCACATCACAGTCCCTTCAAGCCGGACGCAACCTACCACACCATGAACACTCTCCCCTGCACCTCGTCTTCCTCCTCTTCCTCGGTGCCTATTTCTCATCCGTCCGCCTTGTCCGGCCACCACCATCACCACCACCATCACCACCACCACCAGCCTCACCAGGCACTGGAGGGGGACCTGCTGGACCACATCACACCGGGACTGGCACTGGGAGCCATGGCAGGGCCGGATGGCTCGGTGGTTTCCACGCCTGCGCACCCTGCCCACATGGCGGGCATGAACCACATGCACCAGGCAGCCATCAACATGGCTCATGCCCACGGGCTACAATCGCATATGGGCATGAACGACGTGGACGCCGATCCAAGGGACTTGGAAGCCTTCGCGGAGAGGTTTAAGCAAAGACGGATCAAACTCGGGGTTACCCAGGCGGATGTAGGGTCAGCTTTAGCCAGCCTGAAGATTCCTGGGGTGGGCTCCCTCAGCCAAAGCACCATCTGCCGATTCGAGTCCCTGACGCTGTCTCACAACAACATGATTGCTTTGAAGCCCATCCTGCAAGCGTGGCTGGAAGAAGCCGAGAAATCACACAGGGAGAAACTTAATAAACCCGAGTTGTTCAATGGCGCGGAGAAAAAGAGGAAGCGCACGTCGATAGCCGCGCCGGAGAAGAGATCACTGGAGGCCTATTTTGCAATTCAGCCACGTCCCTCCTCGGAGAAAATCGCAGCAATCGCAGAAAAGCTGGACCTGAAAAAGAACGTGGTGCGGGTCTGGTTTTGCAACCAGCGGCAGAAACAGAAACGAATGAAATACTCTGCATGCGTCTGAAAGCCTCCGTCCACTGAGAGAGGAGGAGAAAAAAAAAAAGACTTGGGAGCTGCTCAGAGACGATTTGTATCATATTTCCTATCTCACACCTTTTTTTATTTCCAATCATCGATGACTCTGTGCGTTTCGAAAAATTCCTGAAATTGAAAAATGACTCAACCCGACCCCCCCCACTGACACGTCTTTTTTCCTCAGCTGAGAGGGAGATATGGAGTCAAGTCGTTTGACAGAGCAAGTAAGATTCCACTGTTTCCACACTCTTACTGTGCTTCACCTTTCTAATGCCAACGCAGTCCAGGACTATATGCTTTAATCCTTATTTACGATGCAGACTGTAGTTAGACCTCGAGCACCCCGTTGAAAAAAAACATCCTTATTTACAAAATCAACGGGGCCATTTGAACTGAAAGCACTTGCTTGGTGACTCTTGGTGTTTATAAGCTACATTTGAACCCCCCCTTTCCCGAGTTCACGCTGTCTGACATGTATTCAGGGTCCATGAGGGGGATGAAACATACGTGGTCTTGAAAAAGCTGTATTAGATTACTGCCAAATATCCCTTTGTAAATTAATAATTTACTTGTCACACACTTCATTTTGTGTCTAAATGTGTAATTAATTCCACTTATTTTGTCGCCATGTGTGATGAAAGACATCAGGGATCTATTTTAAAGATGCCCGTGTTTTGGAACAAAGGTTGGGGGGTGTTTATTATTATTATTATAAGGCCTCGATAAGGAGTCCATTGGAAAAAAATATGATTTTCTGAGCGGCTGCAATAAGTTTACAATCCAGCGTGGGCCGGTATCTTATGAACTATTTATTGAGTGAGGTCATGTTTACTTCATTACATATTTATTGGGATTCCCCCCCCTCCTCCCCTCCCTCGTTTTGCCTGAGAAAATCAAATTCTGACAGCAAGTTAAGCGTGTTGTTCTGCTTAAAGGGAAAGACTGTGAAATACACAGTCGCCACTTTTTTAATTTCAAACGTTCCAGATGGTACAATCGAGATATATATGAGATTCTCTTTTCTTTTATCTCTCTTTTTTTTTTTAGATTATTTTATGTATGTTTTCTGCTATTTATTTGTATAAATATACGCGCATCATTATTGAAGTCGTTGCTTGTTCGAATCACCTTGTTTTTTGGTAATGTTTCTTCTTGAAGAGAAAAGAAAAACCCGCTTCATGGAAGTATACGTGTACAATGTAAATATTTCATTGGAACCAGTCGATGCACATAAATATATTCGTACAGGTTTTTGCTGTATTGCTGTTTTAGCTGAGGTAACTTATTTCTGTAATGTACGTTGCTTTTTTTGGTTCCTGGTTAAATAATCCTTCTTAATTTATTACATCCATGTAATTTTAATTTATTTAATTATTGAACTGCAATATGTGTTTCATTAAAGAACAAACTTTAACATTTAATCGGACGTTTTTCCATGACTACATACACTATGGCTCACCCAGACATATTAATATTATTTTATTTATTCATCTATTTATTTATTGATGAGGAGGAGGGAAACGATTTAGCTGTGGGCTGCACTGCTTGTAAAAGATATTTCTGGCTTCTTTAGGCTCACTTGACTACTAATATTGCCATTTTAGCAGGACAAATTCCTCGTACTGAAAACTTGGAAATAAACCCAGATTCTGATTCTGGTTTTTAAAAGGTTGCTACCAAAATGTGGATTTCCAGGAATAGCCACAGTCACAGTGTCCTTCAGCAAGACACCCCGACCCCTATATTTGTTCCCAGATGTGGGTGATATCAGAGATGAATACTTAGCAATTACAATGTGACATATAATTAGAAAACGCCTTTAATTTCCTGATTGCACCGTCCTCCTGCAGGCCTCCTCCTCATCAGGCAGGCCTTTACCATCAATGTTAAAGACACACGTGGCTTCTCAACTGACTGGCTGCCAGCTTATGCAGCTCACTGCTGCCTTACCTGAGAGCAAATGCTAATATTCTATTAGAGTCTAATCAGGGGGTCTGTGGAGAGCTGGATGGGTCCCTGGAGCGGAGACTTGCCAGATGTCAGCCCGCCAGAAAAACAGCTCGCCTGCCAACGTGCCCGTCTCTATTTAAATACACACTCAAACATGCTCCGTACGTGCATGCGGGCTTTGAAGCAACAAAAAAAAAAAAACCTTTGGTTGAAGATATGTGAAGGAGGAGGATAAAAAGGAGGAGGAAGGGGGGCGTTTTTTTTTAATGTCATGTCCATAGCTCGAGATGTTGTTTTGGGGCTTCAGGGCTGGCTGGCTGGCTGCAGCGCTGAGCAAGCGTTTCAGCACCATGGACAGATACCTGAGAGGCTCCATTAGCATTTGTGAAACTGTCCTCCACCTTTACACTTATTCGTCACAGCACCTGGAATACATTTGCATGGGATTATATTGAGATCAATTCAATCTGATTAGAGCCGTGCGTTTTACGACAGCAGGAGAGGATGGACGGCACTTTACTTGCTGTGTAAATAATTCTTGGGTAAAATGTATATTTAGCACAGCAGAGTTAAAGAGTGCAGGTCCATTGGTTTGAGGTGGAGGACAAAACATGTGAAAGGTCATGAAATATGGATATCCGCACACTGGATTAACAGCTTCCACTCCTCCTTGTGGGAGCTGTTAATCCAGGGGACGGATTTCCATTTTTTTCTCCATCAAAAACATATATTTACACTCTATTTGAATTTTGTAAAAAAACAAAACAACGTAATGACTAAATATTACCATGCACCTCCTCCTTAAAAGTAATCCCCCATTTATTTTTTAAAAATTTACAAATACCTTAATTAATTAAAATCTAACATTGCATCTATTTATCCAACAAAACCCCCTCTTTAATAAAATATCTGAAGAACACAAGCTGATCCATAAACCAAACGATCCTCGTGACAAATTAAGAGAATCAAAACGACCCTTATTAATGAGACAGAGATGATGGTCCATCAATTAAAAGATGCTCCTGGTGAGTGCTCCTAATTCCCCCTAAATGAGCCATTCACTTAATACGTTAATAAGAGCGAATTATTAAATTACACATCGAATTATGAAAAGCAGATAATTATGAAGAGCGAGTTAAGGAGTCATTAGCTATCCCTGTTAATTACCGCTGGTCAGGGAGGGCTGTGGAGTGAGTGTCTCATCGGGAATTGAAATTAACTTTATGCAGGGAGCCTCGCTGCTGCTGCTGCTGCTGCTGCTGCTGCTGCTGCCGAGCTGGAGCTGCACAGACAGCAACAAGCAGGCTGCTTCCACTGTCATATCGGGAGAAAATCGATCTTTGATACAATCAATCCACTGCACTGGAGAAAAAATAAAAAAATAAAACACACCACCCATTCAGTGATGGAGTGAAAAGGCCGCAGCACATATAAACATGCGAGCAAACAGTTTACCTTAAAGCTACAGGCTCACGCTGCGCACGCGCGCGCGCGCGCGCCATACATCGAAACGTACAGAAGCACAGTGGGAGCTTCTACAAAACGACGAGGGCAGCGCTGTTTCCCTTTGTTATAATTACACCCTCTGTTTTATTTTTCCTCTTTCCCCTTGAATATTTCCCCCCTTTCACAGGGATGCTGATGAAAATTTAATGAAGCCAGGGACTGTCGGAGCTCCGCCTGGGGACCCGAGAGTAGAATATTTTAACTGTACATTTACGCCAAGTGTCTGCCTTCAAAGACGCGACTGCTCTCGAATTAGACGAAGTGCGAGCCATAAACTGAACCGCACATATACAGCAGCCTACCGTGGCCCTGTGTTCATCATCTGTTTGCACCGCCAAAATATTGTGCAACACCCGTCAGATGGCTGCTTGATATTGTCGCCAATCAGTTATTGTTGATGCAATATTAATCAGCCATCAATAGTCATTAGTTTGTTAAGTGATTTCCAGAAACTAATCGATGGAGCCGCACTGGATGGCTGGAAGGAGGTTGGTGGGATACTATTTGATCTGGGATGGCATGCAAAGGAGGGAAAGCCACTGTGTCGTCCAATGAACAGCTCCATCAGTATCCCTCTCTCTCTCTCCTCCTCACTCTCTCTCTCTCTCACCCATTCGCACGCGCACGCACGTACAAGTCACGTACACGTGAAGCGATGACGACAGGGGAAGGTTTACTTTCCATTCAAATAGTATATTTGACCCACGGAAATAATTTGAAATGAATCTAGTTTAAAAAATAAATAAATTAATTAAACTTGGAAAGAGAAATAAATGTAGCTGATTTAAATCATACTCAGATTACAGACAAGCAGTGAGGCTACTTGTGCGTTTAATTAAGAGTAAGATGACTGTGTTGAAAATATCTTTCATTAAAAAATGGAAACGTAGATGTGCATCCAAAACATTGGATGTTGTCCACACATGCGTAGACAAGCGTTATTAAACATTTATGAGATCAATGAATTCAAGCTGATTTTTTTTTGTTGCGTCAATCCAGTCGCATGTTTTTCGAACTAAAAAAAACTGACATTTCAAGATTTTGAACGCATCACAAAGATACAGAACCTGTGTCAAATAAAATGAAAATAATAAAAGAAAAAACACGCTTAATTTGTTAGATTTTGTCTATAAATCAGAAAAAAGTAATTTAGCAACAATATTCCCTCTTCACAGCCTATAACCGAAATAGCTGAGGGGCATGATTAGAGGGTATTTAGGTGCTGTGAGGCCACAGTCACCCCTGACATGTGGCTGCCACCAAAATAATGATTTGAATGCAAAACCAAGTTTCCCCTGAGCCTCTGCATCTCTTTGTACATTTTGTCATTACTGGAAACTTGTGCTTCATTTATTCAAGAGCCACAATTTTAATTATTATTTGGGTTTCTAGATTATTGTCCTAAATTTATTTTTGTTTTCAATTTAAGTCTAAATAAATATTAAGATGTTTCTGCTTGAAGGTATATTTTTCCTGCAGCCCGGGTACACTGACACTACTCTGACATGACTATCTCCAACCTGAGCATGGTTTACATCACAGATTATGTGTGTTTAGTAAATTTAGATAATTTTTTTTTTACGCTAGCTGCATAAGATGGAACATGGTGCATAGAACAATGAGTCTAGTTTTTGGAGAATAAGTCCAGTTGTGAGCTGGGAAACATTGCAAACATTTGTTTTTATCATGAATATTTCTTAATCTTCTGTGGTACTTTCTCTTACAGCTAAATGCCTGTGGAATACTAGCTAATCCAGACAAGTGTTGCCATTTAACAACAATGGTAATTCTCATTTAATCCCATGAATTTGTCACACGGTCCGGCTTGCAATATTTTTTTAATTTTGAAATTAAAATTTAGAAAATTGGAATGAATCGAGTTCAGTTAAATTTCTGATGAATAACTAAGAAAGTCTTATAGTTTAAACATGACCAGTCGCCTTAGAGATTATATATATATAATCCCTTTATGTGTTATTTCTGCTCTAATTGTGACACGTCAGACAAACCCATGTGGGATCATTACCTGCTGGGCATTGTTAAGAATCCACACGTATAAATGTGCATCATCATAAAATAAAATTAGGTGACTTAGGTGCTTTCATGACGTGCTATCAATGTCCATCAACCGTAAATCATCCCTCAACACATCACCACATATTAATGAAAGAACACAATCCATCCTCACAGATGTAACGGCTGCATCCTCACCATCATCCTCACCATCATCCTCACCATCATCTGAACGATGCTCGACGTAATGCTCTGCTTTTTATATAAATACTGTTGTAATAGCAGTGAATGCAACGTTCTGTGCTTCCAAGCACCATTTGTATCCTCCTTTGTGATGTGCTAAGTACCAAACATGTCGTTGCTTATGTTAAGAGTCACATTTTACAGGCTAGAGGACGTTTGCTAGCGTGGTCCTCTCATATTTAGGGTGTGATAGTCTTATGACAACGTCCTGTTCAGTGTGCTATAACATATTTCATCCCTTAAGTACCACCGAGTTGGAGTACCTGGGTGGATCATTTGTTTGGTAAATACACACACACACACACACACACACACACACACACACACATGGATCAGGACCTTTGACACCAGAATGGCAGATCTTTAATGTGAAGGAATACAGAAGCTATTTAGTGAACGCGTTCATGATTTAATCCAGTCACACCATGTGTACTCAGTTGTGTATTATGACCTAATGTGCAAATTGATGGCATCAAAGTGCCTTCAGCTATCAAATATTTAACAACATCGGCTGGGTATACACGTTTCTGAGCAGCCATGTCTCCTCCTCGCATCCCCTTTTCACCTGATCTTCTCTTTGCGAACCAGCTCGACGCATCAAGTGTGAGCCTCGCTCGTTCTCAGGGGCTGTTTTGGTGTTCCGTATGAGTAAGTTGTAGACCTCGTAAAGATTGGACCTTAATGAGAAGGTGGTAGAGCTGTCGAGTGGATGTGTGTTCATTGGGCTTTGACAGCCCTGCTCTGTTGCAGATCTATTAATCATACCCACAAGGAGCGCTAGTCTCTCTCTCTCTCTCTCTCTCTCTCTCTCTCTCTGTCTCTCTCTGTCTCCGTCTCTCTCTGTCTATGTCTCTCTCTCTCTCTCTCTCTCTCTCTCTCTCTCTCTCTCTCTCTCTCTCTCTCTCTCTCTCTCTCTCTCTCTCTCTCTCTCTCTCTCTCTCCCCGTCTCTCTCTCTCTCTCTCTCTCTCTCTCTCTCTCTCTCTCTCTCACCTCCTGTCACAGCTTCAGAAGCAGTTCTTCCTTCTCCTGTGACAAGGTCACACTTCCTT
>CAAKHC010019599.1:62481-75511 GCA_901007825.1 Macroramphosus scolopax | reverse complement strand
GTGGATGTGTGTTCATTGGGCTTTGACAGCCCTGCTCTGTTGCAGATCTATTAATCATACCCACAAGGAGCGCTAGTCTCTCTCTCTCTGTCTCTCTCTCTCTCTCTCTCTCTCTCTCTCTCTCTCTCTCTCTCTCTCTCTCTCTCTCTCAGTTTTCAGTTTATACAGAACAGAATCATTTACATAAAGTCCTTAAGGCAAATAACTGTTGGGGGCTCTAATTTATATCTGATCGAAAATTAGCCGTCATTATGCGCACCATTAGCTGTGTCTTTAATGTGCTTCTAAGCACCATTTGTCAAGCAGCTTGTTAATATCCTTCAAGTCTTTAAAGTTGAGAGCTCATTAAAGACTGCTGTGCCTGTTCTTGATGCTATTTCAGAAAATTGTTTGAGGGGAAGGGGCAGAACCTTTAAAAAGGTTTTTTTTTTGCATTTACATTGTCCCAAAAAAAAAGTGGAGCGTATAGACACCCGACTGTATGAGCATCCTGTTCATCCTGGAAGAGGTTCACAATTTTACTCAAATCCTAACTGAATTTATTCTATGAATTAGTCTAATCAAGTGAACAACTGCTTATTATTAAAACCATTGAAGCATTGGAAGTGAAGTCAGTAAAGCAAACGGTCTACTGAATATATATATATCTCTATATATATCCACGCTGTATTGAGGAGTCCTACTGTAGTGATCTTCCTCGCAGCCCATAACAGGAGACCCTCTCAGGCCCAATCTTTGCCTTTGGGTAATGGGAGTTATGCCGCTTTATTATTGGTTAAAACTCCAGTGTCCTTAGTCCTTTTTTTTTTTTTTTTTCCCTTCAGTATAACAGATTCCTCCAGGCTAAAGCAATAAAGAGAGTAATTAGAATGCTAAAGACAGATGTAAATAAAGGGAATGAGACAGTGGTGAGGGATGAGGCGTCTAGGTCACACACTCTCATCAAAAACCCAGTTGGTAGCAAATGACACAACGTTCAGTGCCAGTGGCCCGGGGCTACGACTGCAAACCAGAGGACATAATGGACTAAATTATGGCCTCAATGGCTATGCATCTCAAAGCACCAATAAGGACACACACACACAGATGCACGCACACACACATCAGATCTGCAGCGTGCATGAATTAAATCTTTTTAAGCATTACGTAATGCATGTACATTTTAGAGTGCAGCATGCTGTTATTAAACAGTGTCTCAGTCATCACAATGTAAATACATTCATTGGGTGTATTGTTGATGCCCCCCCCACCTTTGATAATCTATTATCATGTTGTAAGTCCTCTCCAGAATAATTGAAGTAGCTCACCGGTGTTTTGTTTATTTATCAATAAGGAACATACCTGTGAAATAAGATGAATCCTTGGTATTGGATGGAAAAAAGAGCGAGTGTGAGGAGGCGGCTAAACATCATCCACTTGAGATTACATGCACAGAGAGACAGAGGGGGTTGGGCTAATTAAAATATTTGCATGATTAAAAATACATTAACTACGAGAATGCCATCATATTTAACAACACCAGACATTAATAAATTAGGCAACTTTCGGTAATGAAATAAATCTGTCTGCAGAATCTGGGCTTTTAGGGGGAAACGCCATCAAGTCACATGCACGAGTATCAGGATGCAAATCAGCGTGAGTGTTGATAATAAAATAAAATAAATAAATAAATCATATTTGTATCGTCTATTCATTTTATTTTTATTATTTTAGTTTTCCATTCTTGCTGCACGTCCTATTCAAGAGCAGAGTTGAGAATATTAAAACTGCACATGATATGTAAGTATCACATCTCGGGGATGATGTGGATTCAGGGAGAAACACAAGTGACCTGTGATCGATACACTGCATGTGAAAAAAATTAAAAAAGTAGTCCGACATGATAGTTGTGAACTATTGAGGGCAGAAATCACACACACACTCAGTATCTCCCATTAGACTCTTCTTCTCCACACTTTGGATCTTTGGATGGTTAATGAGATGCTCTATAAGTTTCTCAAGCCTCCCACACACACACGATGCTTATGTCTGTTCATCTGTCTTTTATGTTCCGCCGTTTGTGCGAGCCACAAATCACTACCCTCAGCACACTTTGGAAGATTGTGTACATGAGTAGTGTCGACACCGACGCTATCGATGTCAGAGGCTCTGACGTTTGTTACAGATGCTTTTAATTGATAGCAACTGTGCTGCCTTAACAGTTTTTTTTACCTTCTTGTTTACACTATTAGTCCCATTGTGAATCATCATAACTCTGTTTAGCAGAATTAAAACTGCCTTCAAATTCAAAGGTTGTGTCTTTGACATTATGAATCATTGGATCGTATTCTGTATCTGCACTTCTAAAGGCACAAAAAACTTTTTTTATTTTTTTTTTGTCGAGAAATCAATGCACTTTATAAAGTTGATGCTGCTAGTTGATCGATTGATTCATTGCCTTAAAGGTCTCTGATTATCCACTATATTAAAGGGATATGTAACTTAATTCTTGTCACCTCATATTGGATTTGCAAAATGAACAATAGTGTTTATAAGAGACGAACAACTAATGCTTCCATTCACTTTTTTATTGTTATTAACCTAAAGGCTGAAGCAACAAAAAAAAAAAGACGTTAAAGCAAGTAAAAAGCAACATAATCTGAAGAATTATGTCTTCTTAAGGTCAGAGGTCAGCCGCTGTCCTGCAGGCCTGGCTCATGATTTGTGGATCTTTGGTGTGTTCGAGGACCAGCTGCCATATTTCCTGACAGCACTTGATGGCACCATTAATGGCCTTATTCTAGGTGCAGATTTGTTGCTGCCAGTCTTGTTGGAAATGAACCATCCCGAGATTCAAAGATGACTGTCATGGTCTTCACGCACGTAGCAGTAAGTATAGATCCTGAATTATATATGTGTCTCGACACACTGTGGGTAGTTTTATCGAAAGGATCACAAAGTTCATCTCAGGAAAGCCTGAAACCGCTGCTGGACCACGAAGCACTGTGTCACTAACTGTGATGGAAAGAAGACGACGTACACAGGGACCTTTTTTTATCGCCTTGACAAAAGTTACATGATCTTGTTGGAGGTAATGTCTCAAACAAAGCAAGTCGACGCCACGCACACAATGTTAGATTACGCACCGCTGTTGAAATGTGTGCTTCTGAGGTGCCTTTGCAAAAGGTTGATTGCTTTGGATATATTTCACCTGCCGCTCTGGGCTATTATTGCTTGAGATATAGACGATTGTCAGGGTCTGATGGAGCGATCTTGAATGGGCAACGTCCCTAGTAAAACCATATAAAGTGATTCAATGCGAACATAAAGAAATGTTAACGATCATCAAAGACCTTTGTGTTGGATGGCTTTTCTTACAGTTCCTCTCTCCTTTTTTTTCTTCACCGTCCTGTCCTTTTTTAGTTCCTTCTGTATCATGAGCACGGGAAAGTGCGAGCATGTGCAGGTTATCTAAAGAACTGGTTTCATATGTTGTGTCAAACAAGTCAGCATGTTTCTTTAAAGCAGTGGATACTGTGGGAGATGCCTGTGCATGTCGGCGTGTGTGCTGTGAAATGCAGACAGACATAGTTTCTGACCTCTATATAGTAGCGTGGAAGGACCTCAACAGCTGTAAACAACACTGCAATCAGTGTCCCATCTGCTCCCATTTCCCACTTGTGCTGATGCCTTTTTGCCATTTCTTTCACCCTCTGCCAAGTGGCTGCCTCAGGACATCTAACCCAGAGAAAAGGGCTCATTTACCCAAGGAGGAAAGAAGCAAACTAGATTTCTAAGTGTGTTTGCCTCACAGAGAAACCTGGTTGTTGCAGGATTTTACAGTTCGACGTCTTTATAACAACCAACATTTATTAATGACTGAATGCATTATGTCTTAGATAAACTATCCAGTCAAAGAAAGCATCACATCTTGAAGTTAACCTGCTAATCGTGCAGCTATTACATGTTGATTTAACCTCTTTTCACCTCCTAATGAGGCTAATGAGGAATCACATGGATTATATGAAACAGGTGCTTGAGGGACACCGACTGCAAAGGTGAGTGGCTGTTCTTGTTTTGAACAGTCACAGTAAATCTACACTATTATAATGAGTGCAATATGTATTTACTGTTTTTTATGTGCCCAGCTAAGAGTACCTACTTTTAAAGTTGACTGGAACCTTAAAGACGAAGTGACCATTAGTAGTACCAGGGAGTTTCTCCATGTATGCAGATGATGTGATGCACTATCTCACCAATGGTTTGACACTATGACACTTATTGCCAGTTGATAGAAGATAAGTATGAAACCTGGCTATGAGAAGGCAAAGTCAGGGATGAAGATAACTGCCAGCAATTAAACTGAAGTTGAATTTTTATTTAAGTAATTAAAAAAATAACTGCAAATCTCTTACGACAAAAGAAATGCAAATAACAAGGGACAAATAACAAGTTTTATTTTTTGGAATCTGAAATGCACGAGCTGAGCACAGTGTCCTCGGTAGTAATGAATTACTAGTAACGCATCACATTAGTGATATAGCTTTCACCATTAAAGAGCAGTTTATAAAATTTACAATAAAATATCAGTAATACAGTTACTAAAAAACTGGTTACAACTTCACTTTTGTTGTCGGCCTCCTACTGCTGCACGCTAGCTCGGAGGATAGAAATGTGTACAAAAATTCAGCAGCTGGATATATAGCCATCACCTGCATTGTTTTTTGGGAGGAAACATGACAAGATCATTTAATGTGAATTGATGAAGATTCTAAGGATCTTTTCACGGCAAAGATTATGAAAGTAAAACGTCCAGAAACAGATTACTGTCGACACTGAATAAGTGTAAAAATAATGTTACTTCTGAAGAGAATAATGACTGGTAAATTAGAATTTCTGAGTAATGAGCCAAACACTTGCTATGCAGCGTAAATACCAGCATATTAATTAAAGGTTGTAAAAAAGCATCGTCGATGAGGAATTGATCTGCATTGTTGTGCTCAGTCTGTTGATATATTATGCTAATTACCGCGTTGTATGCTGGATACTTAATACGTGAATGTACAATACTACATATTCGGCTTCTCTCATATGTGTGAAGATCAAAATATAATGCAAGAAGACACGAAACAATAAGACTTGAATTGTTGTCGGAATCAATGCAGTCAGGTCAGCGCGCCTCGATCAATCGATGCGTCTTGCTTCTAAATAATTGCCTTATGTTTATATAATCAAAGTAAAACATCTTTACAGGCTCTTCACTCATTGGTGGACTAAGGCAAACTTTGTATTCTGTATGCATAATCCATGCATAAATATGCCTCACACCAGAGCCCTGTGTGTTATGTGATTCGAGTTGGGGTCAGAGCCACTTGTATTCCTGTGGGTGGGATTGTGGAATTTCATGATATTTGATTGGAGCATTATCCCTACACGAGAGCCCTCCAGAACTCCTATCTGTTGTTCCCCCTACTCATTTACTTTACCAGTGCACCGCTGCAATATACATAATTCAGACAACCAGGGGATGTCTTTGGGCTCCGAACCACCTGCTGGCTTTTATTAGCTAATTAATGGTGATTTATCAGAGCTGCTAATTTGAGTGGGGCCGCTTGCCTTCAGGAGTCTCCGAACACCGTATGAATTCTGATGGTAATTATGCTTATTTGATGGGCAGTTTGCTAAAACAAAAAGTTCTGTCTTTTCTGCCCCACAGGGATGGAATTCCTGTTCTTACAGAAGACGACCTTGTGTGTTTCTTTTTTTTATTTTTTATTTCTGTCTCATTAAGGTCTCGCACACAGATCATTTTAATACTTAAATTCAAAACAGCTTTTTTTTTTTTTTCTTTTTTTTTACCTTTTTACCTTTTTACCTGCACATGTGTGTCCTTGGAATTGTCTCTTTTGATGTCATTATATTTGAAGTACACTTACCGTTCAAGGACCGGCCAGTTGGGCAGCCTGAAAGGAAAAAAAACGATATTAATATATTAAATTTACTTCCAGGATATTTACAAATAATTCAATACATTTGTGATGCACCAGGAATTTAATTATGTTTTGATGGTTGTTAATACTGATTTTCTAATATGTCTGTATCCTCTGAAGTCTGTAGATCCTCAAGGAAAGTCTAGGTCTGGAGCGTACATCATTTTTATGCAGAGGCCCATAGCTTCCTTAATGCAGTTCAACAGGTAATGTTCCATGTGCAAACAAGGAGAGATGGGAGAGAATAAGGAGGTTTTGCAACCTGTATCAGCTGCAGAGATTCTTTTATCTATTTATCTACCGCAGTTATATTGTCGTGATCATTACGAGGCTATCGATCAGTAACATTGCAAACTAGCTGCATAATTAGACTGATAGACTCTTAATTATAGGAGGAAGACACCAGTTCCCTATTTCAGGTTAGTGAGACGTATACGAGCTGGTTAAAATGAAGACTGACGGAGCCTCTGAACACGCATCAACAACAATATGTTTCACCTGGTTTCTACTTCATAAAACTTTAAATCAAAAAGCAGAAAAATAAGAAATTAGAGAACTTGAAACAAGCATGAAAGCATCCCTTTAAAATATCTATGATCTTTTTGGAACCTTGAACAAAGTAATAACACTATTAAATTGAAATTGTTCTTTTTTTTTTTTCCTTCTCATGTATCGGATCCCCTGAACGCACCGCTGCAAGATGATTATCCACCACACAACTATATTCTGTTTAATCAAGAGGATTTCCTCTGGCTCTATGAATCATGTTGTTGACTCTGAGAGCTGACATGTAATCTGTAGAGATATGTTAACAAAGATCATACAACCGCTCGTATACAAACCCAACTTTACAACAGGGGAACCAGATCTCAGAGCGGGAGTCGGCCTGCAGGGCTGCAGGGCGCTCGTCTTTTCCCATGCAGGGCAATTAAACCATCAGGTTCTCACTATATTGAACTGTAAATCACAAAAGACTGCTGTGTTTGCCTGTCTGATGTACAAACTTGAGGACTTACTTATTCTGAAGAATTTAACCCTGAGATGACTCTGCACAACACGGTTGGATTATATCACCCGAAAAAGTTACAGTACGCTGAAACTTGAAAGGTGTTTTACAGTTCATTTGCTCCGATTTGTTGTGTTTTCCCTTCGGTTCGGTTTCTTTTCACACAGAAAAACAAATCGAACCAAACTGCAGCACAGACGGCCACGTGAGAACGCTCGCTGGTTAAATGTGTCCGGGGCAGGAGCGAGAAGGCAGAGAACAAGATCCTGAGGAATGTGGGGAGAGCAACGAACGATGCTGCTCCTCCGAATCACATCTTAATTTATACTCTGGCTAGCAAGTATTGATTTTGTTCTACCTGGCTGCGAAAAACTGTTGAGCTCAGACTTGCAGGGCTGTGCCTCGCAGTCAGGTCAGACCGATGCTGGATCAGATGGCCGATACAAACCGCAGTAAGAGCCAGAGCCCTCTCCTCTTCCTCTTCCTCCGTCACACTTCATCAGTTGCTTCGGCCGACATCTGAGTGTTCTCCTCAGATCTTCACAAACAAATCTACTTCAAATCAATAGAGAAAACAAGTCTGATTCAAGTCAACTAAACAATGCAGGTTCTGGAGGAGCCCAGAGAGTCAACAGCATCGCTTGCTGCAGAGCAGTGCTTCAAGTTATAGAAGCGAATGTTTAATTTGCAATTTAAAGATTGGAATATATGTCCCATCACCTCCTGGTAGTCCTGACGCCTGGTTGACAGGGTGCAGACCTGCAATCGGCAACGACAAAGAGCAAGTCAGTGATATCCGATCCCCTTCAAGGAGCACACCGATGCACGCACATGCATCCCTGATGCATGTCGATGATGCACCGCACACCTAACACAGAGGTAAACCTAGTCTGGCTCACACACAGGGCCCACATCCGATGGCCTTACTGCAAGTCATCCCACTTCTGACACCGTATGAAGTGAAAGGAGGGAACAGTTACAAAATCTGTATCCTGACCACAACGCTAAAGAGCCGGGCTCGTTGGCATGGCAACCAAAGTGTCCCACTCATCATCAAAGATAACGTCTTAAAAATGTGGAAGGTGTCTGATTCGGTTTTCGGCCCCGTGCATGCGTATCCTTGGGAAAACTACTGCAGACTCTCTTCCTCCCTCCTAAAGTAGAAGAGAAAATCCCACCAGGCAGGTGTACATACGGAACCATAAACCACCTTGTCAGGTCATTAGACACGTCTGAAATTAGAATGTGAAAGGAGAAATGGGGTTAAGATATGTCTGCCAGCGTACACCTTTCCCTGATCTTTTCATCCTCAAATAAAATTCAAAACAGCGGGTAAATGGTAGAAATCACACAGGCAGGCAGCTGCGCCTGCAGCAACATGCGCCATTAAAGGAGTTTGCAGCGCGAGGTGCTGCAGATCGCTCCACACAAGCGTACGTGTTTGCTCAGTGGGAAATGGTGCAGCAACTCCCTTTTATTGTTAAGAGGAAATTTTCAAAACATCCCCGCCGACATGGAGCTTTAAACACAGCACACATGTAGAAGTAACCTTTGTGTGCGTCTGCCTCGATTTGGATGTTTGTCTGTCTGCACCATCACGCAGAAACTACAACGCTGATTGTTGCTAAACTTGGTGGAGGGGTGCAGCATGAGCCAAGGATGGACACATAACATTTTGGGAGGGATCCTTTGGGTGATTCACATTGGCCTCGACGATTCAGAGCACCTCTGACCTTTATTTTGAAAAAAAAACAAAAACGTCCTGTTGATCGTTCTCTTACTGCTCGGAGAGTCAATTAAAGTCGCCAGTCAAGACTCCAGATCAAAAGGCGGTGTCAGTATAATTCCAGCGAGGTCACGTTGTGTATGATTGTGTGTCTGTTTCTGCTTGTAGGTGCTCACAAAAGACCCCCGGTAGACACCGGCCACCTCGGCTCCTCTGGGGAAGGAACCTTCAGTATAAAAGCTCACCATTCACAGGGACCTCAGCAATTGTACCACAAGAAGAAAAGGACCAACCCCCCCCCCACACACACACACCCTTTTACCACAACACACACACACACACACACACACACACCCTCAGACAAGGTTTTGATGGGGAAAATGGAAATCGGCTCCTCTGTGCCGATGAATGCTATCATTTCATTCCTCCACTCCGAATGCTCCAGGGATCTCTGAGAAGGAGTCGGAGCAATAAGTTCACTTTGCTGAATTAATACTGTAATTCTTTATCAAGAGAGCCTTGGCATTACCTTGAACCGGGCTGGTTTTATGCAAAATGGTTTCGAGCTTAGTTTTTTTTAATGATGGTTCTAATTTGTTGGCTCACTTTGAATTATTAATCTCTTTTATATTCAAGTAGTTATTACGTGTCATATATCTATGGGGTGAGATTTAATAGTATCTGCCGGACCTTAGGAAAGGAGCCGGTGTAGAAATGCTATTAAATATTAATAATTAGCTAAATATTTGCCTTGGCACCTGCTTTTGAGCCCCCCCACTACTAATTGGCATGGGAACAGCTGCAGTGGTCACTAGAGACACGACATGAGATGGGAACATCTTAGAAACGACTCGCAGAGGCGAACAAATCAATTAGAAGAGGACTTACCAGTGACCAAACATTGTCTTATTTTGAAAGGTGTCATAATATCGTATATAATTCTCATCATCGTGGGCTTATAAAACGAGTCCTACAAAGGGGCCGGATACGAACCAACCAACAATCAACGTGCAACATGAGTGCAAAGAATCAAAAGATGTAGCTCAAACTGGAACATTCACTCAGGAAATAAGAGGTAGGACGGTGGTGGAGGAGAGCCTGGATGTAGACGGAGGAGTCTTCAGGAACATCTGGAGTAACAGATGGTGATGGGTTGCATGAAGCAGATCCCTCAGTTGGACCCTCGTATGGGTTGCGATGAGGAGGAGGTCGCCTGAGCAATCGTACGCTGAGAAAGAGAATTGCGGAGACACCTTGATATGTTAAAGACAATTACAGGAGCCTGAGAGGCTCAGAGAACGTAGGCGGAGATGATCGGTCCGATTAGGTCGTTTTCGACAGCTCGGGAAGTGATGGAGTAGCAGTTCTTCCTCATATTGTGACAGACTAATAGGTGTTGTTGTGGTGGCGTCACTGCTCCGATTTATTTATTTGTTTATGTTCTTCTTCTCCTCAAAGGATGCTCTATAGTTTCTTACCTCCATACTTCCATGCTGCAGTTACACAGAGTTATTCAGCCTTGTTTACATGGAGTTCAGTACAGACGAGGAGTTTGAGCATGAAAGTTCATTCGTGGCTGAGATGTGTGAGCGGGTTTGATATAATGTTTTCACACGTCCTGCGACTTCTGAATTCACTCGTATCCAACATGTTCTACACTTTCATTTTATTTACTGTCTTTTCATGTGCAACTGGATTCTGATTAAAAGTGACAATCCCTGATATCCTGCGAAAAGTCGCTTTCATGTTGCATCACGGAGCCGAGGATGAGAGAATACCAGCGGAGAGACGGCAGTCCATGTAAATGTCATACGGAGAGACTCGTGTAGACGGTGGCCGCGCACAGAACCGAGGAAGAAAGGCAAAGTCGGTGCTATCCGTCAATCCATCCGTCAGGCGGTCCACTAGACGCACCACTGAACCATCTGCCAGCCTCCCCCATCGCTGGCTGAACCCCCACAGCCACCAGCCAGGAGGCGGCTCCCTCCCGGGGCCTGATGTGCAAACCTTTGTGGTGCAGGGCTAAGTGGATAGCTGGGTGGTGGAGCTCTGCGTGCAGCTCAGCTGGGGCGAACTGCTCAGACATTGCAAGTAAAGAAAAAAATCCTAGTTTATAATATGAAAACATGCAGATTGATTGAAGTCTAACAACCTTTAAAGACGTAAATCCTGCCTGGATCTGATTTGATTTTGCAAAAATGATCAAGGGTGTTTTATTTCAACTAATATATTTCTACTTATTCGATTTTTGAAAAACCTTTTGTTGTACAATTAAACAAAATCTGGAACCCCGACAAAACCGCTCCACATGGTGTCCTCTGCAAAATTCAATTAGATGTAATGTTCCGCTGCAATCTATTCATTTGAGGCGCCCAGTGAGGAAGCCAGTGGGAGTGTATTGATTGGAGTGTGTCATGTGTGGAAGCGAGAGAGGGGTGGCCACACTTTCTTGCTTAATGGACTGAAATAAAAGAGGCGGGGATAGGCTTTAATTAGGGAACAGTGGCAGGGGCGTCTAGCTTCCCTTCCTCGTAGTCAGCCCCCCCCCCCGCCCCCCCTCTGCAGAACAAACTCATCCACCCATGCATTTACACATGCAGATACTCACAAACACCCTCTCCATTTCTACTACCAGTGCATTCACACATATAGAAAACGTACACACCACCAGTGCAAGCACACACACACACACACACACACACACACACACAAACACACACTGAGACCCACAGGAGGAGGGCAGAGCAGAGTGGAGGGGGTGATGGAGCGGAGGATGAAAATAAAGTGAGGGAGTGCAGCGATTCCCGCGGTCTCAGCTGCTGCCGGGGATGCTGCCTGCTCCTCGCAATGAGTTGCAACTGTCAGTTTGTTTTATCTCAGGCTTTTCATCATCCCACAGAGCCTGGTTGGAGGAAGCCACCTGAGAGTCTCAGGAATTTGTTGGCTACAAGTCATTAGCAAAGACTGCTGAGATGCGCCGGGGCCAGAGATGTGCACGGGGTACCGCAGCAGACAAGTGTGTCCCCTTAACCTTTGATAGGCTGATTGGCACGGCAGCTTCGCTTTGAAGGCTGGGTAATTACGGCGGAGATGACAGAGGGCAGTCCGCCGAAGCTTAGCCATGCACGCGAGGAAACAAGGAAGAGGGAGCACGGCGTGCGAGGCTTGTGCAGAACATTAAAAAGTGAAAGGGAAAAGCATCTTTTTCCTTAACGTGGTTTAAATAAAGAACCGACGTCCTTATCAAGACATCTCCTGCTCGCCATAGAAAGTGAATGGGAGCAGCGAATTTAGTGCGTGTGCACCTTAATGTTATAATTTGGTTCCCTTATAAACAAGTTCATATTTTGACTCCACACCAACAGGGGGCGACATATCACCCTATTGTAGGACAGAAGAACTCACACTCACTTCACAGGATTTGGGTACTGACTAAAAGAATGAGATTACTGCAGCAGAGAGGAGTTTTGTTCGTACGTTCGGGCTTCCGCCGCTACTTAATGGAACGCAATGACTCGTGTAGCGTCCCTTTTTTGCTGCCCTTTTCGGGTGAAGAGCTCCGGAGAGAGCAGTAGGACGACGGCTGCTTCCCGTTGTTTCGGTGATTCATAGACGCCTCTTAAGGTATAAAGTGGTATTAGGAGACGTTATGAGGCTAGCTCGGGCTGGATCGTTAATTATAAAAAACATGACCTTAAAGCACTCTTTAACTTCCTCCTGTGTTTTTCCTGGTATGACGAGCATCTCTGCCTTGTGATTAAATGACAAACTGTGACAAATACTAAAGCAGGAGTATCCCCTCATCCTTCCACATATTACTACCAAACAGACCCACTGTAGGATGCAGCAGCATCAATGCATTATGTGACCACTGACCTCCTGGATGACTTTGGATCACTGAACATGTCATTTCCAATCCACTTACGTGCCAGCGGGCTGCAGGTGTATTGAACTCTCAGGCATGTTTGTGTGACAGCCGTGTGCCATGCGATCAGCAGGCCTGCAGGTTAGTGTGTGTTAGTGTGTGTGTGTGTGTGTGTAGTTCAGTTTTACATTAACTTTCCTCATTCCTGAAGCCGCAGCAGTGAAGGAAAGCAAAAGTCTCTCACCGGCTTCTGTTATGCCGACTTGAACGAGTACATGTCCAAGTGGGAACACGGTATTAAATATGGATTCTGTTTGGGTCCCACTTCATTTGCCACCCGGCTTTCCACCGAACTCTCGACCAGTGTCTCCGTGTAGGAATCCGTGTAAGCGGATGTGTTTTTGTAATGTGAGGGCTCCAGAGGAGAGGAGGGGGGGGGGGGGGGGGGGGGCCCCGGGGGAAAC
>CAAKHC010019599.1:21356-47907 GCA_901007825.1 Macroramphosus scolopax | reverse complement strand
AACCCCAACTTTTTTTTTTTTTTTTTTTTTTTTTCCCCAAAAAAAAAAAAAAAAAAAAAAAAAAAAAACGGCAAGGAAATTCTTTTATATTCAAATGAGAACATTAACATTAGACATCCGGCACCACAAAGTCCCTCTCTGTTAGCATCTCATTTGAATATCTCATATCTTCAAGACACGGCTCAGTTAGAGTCATCTGGGCTTTTGTCCCCAGCACGGGACACCACAGGCAAGTAAGAGAGGTGTCACACACCCAGCCTAGTAATTTGTCATGAAAGGAACCTTTCCAGGGATGAAGGCAACGAGCTGTCAAGGTTATAATGGCTAGCATAAACACAGCTTATTAATTAGAAACCAGGTGAGGCAGGCTTGGCCCGCGCAGCTGAGAGAATCCCTAATCAGCTAATATGTTACATATACTCCTCAGCAGATATCGCCAGCGAGGCAAAACAATTACGTTGGGTGTGAGTATCAACACAGAGAGACTGATAAGGAGCCTCTCAGTGGCACCTGTAACAACCTCAAAGAGAGCATGCATTATAAATACAAAAGGCAAGCCATTCCCTATTAGAGATGAAGACCAAAAGGCACTCAGACAATAACATGTCATCATCTCTTAAAGTGCACACCAACTCCCGCAGACGTCTCAGAAAACGCCAAACAAAATGGAAATGACAACGTTTCTCTCCGACTTGGAGAAACTTGAAAACTTTCAGCAACGCTAACTCTCCGAGGACCCGGGGTCGTCGTCTCTTTTTTAGACTTTGACGGTGAATTGCGGTTAATTTATACGGCTCGCTGGGAGGAGACGAGGCCGTGTTGTTCTGTCAGCCTCGTAATGTGATCTTGATGTTGTAATTAGTGAATGTGGAGATCAAGCGTGGCTGTAGGAGGGAGTGTTTACGGATCACGCCAAAGCACGCGCTGGGTGGGAGAGGACAGTCACGTTATACATATAAATATATATAACAATGCAGCTGGGTGACAGGTGACCTTTGACCTTACCTGACATCAGGCTGAGGAATTAAGGAGTTTGCACAGTCTAATCAGTGTGATTCATATTAATATTAACATTAATAAAAGGGCTGAAAATAAATATAGGTGCTTTAAATCTGCCAGTTTGTGTGTTGTAGATGCCTTACACATGTTTGGTGTTGTTTCCTCGCTGACACCGCTGGTTGAAATTCAAATTTACATGAGCGCAAGTGAGCAGGAGCGGAGAGAGGAAGGCCTCGCAGTCAGGAAGCACATTCAGAAAGAGATGTGGCCACTCAGCAACATATGTTGATGCCATAGAAACGGCACACAATGCACGACGGTTAGCGGACGTGCGAATCAATTCACATTAATGGAAATGTTCGGGGGAAAGATAACCGTGCTACCCGCACATAAATAAATCTGCTCTCCAGACATGCGGTGGAATGAATATCTGTCGTTCAGAGCAACAAATCGAGTCTCTGAGTTTATGAATGTCTCTGAGGATGTGTTACAACCCGTCTGAGAATGGTACGGTCCGCTCTGACAGGACCTGCAGACACACAAGTGGACTGTCTGTTTCCCACCATGCACCATCCTGAGGGCGAACTGTGACTACTGGACACAATAAACCAACTGCAAAGGGTTCAGGTTGCAGGAGAATGTTGTGTATCGTATCAGTCACAATATATTTATGGACCCAGTGATGCTGGTTTTTAACTCTCAGTCTTAGTAATAACTGAAAAAGTCACTTTCTATATTAAATTAAAAAGGTACAACCTTTAAGCTCTCAATGGAATATTAAACCTCAATGCACTAACAGAAAGGGGAATTTACTTTGAAAATAGAATCAGCCACAGCATTCAACAAGTTATCACTTACAGTGTTTTATCACAGCAGCTCAGCAGATTTTGTGCACGAATTAGCAGCCCAGGTTTGATTTGTATTTTTCCCCCTTAGCATTGCAGATGCCATGGATGAAACCATTTCCATTTCTCTGCCCTCAGGCTCCTAATGGTGCTGCCCTGGTTCCTGCTGCTAAAGGGTAGCTGCCACCAACACCCCCCCCACCTCCCTCACACCCCCCCCATCTACCTGCTCGGTGGTGCGGCCCGAGCCTCGGTCAGGAAGTGCTGAAGCTGATCCAGCTTATCGGGCTGCCTCCTCCAGGGGCTTCTGCCACCATATGGCTGACCCAGGCCCTGCAGCCTCCCCAGGGGTGACTCGCGCCTGGATCAGAGTGACGATTTTTGGGGTACTCGGCTTCTCCGAATCCCCCCAGCATGACACAGATGTTGTTTCAGCGAATTCCTAAAAAATGTGAACTATAGTTGGGGGATACAAAAAGAAAGCAGGCGCACTGAAACCATGCAAAGAGGTTTCTTTGGAAGCAGTTACCTCGTTTCTCTTCCGTACCTGCACCAGAACATACCGGATGCACAGTTTGGCGAATGGACAGAATCTACTTGTGGACGTATTTGCCACAATATTCATGGCACCATGTGGGAGATGCACCTTTCAGCTTCTTCACTTTCTCCAGCAGCGCCCTGACATTTGAAATATGCTTCCAATATTGGGTTCAATGGTCCCGCACCCACATTTGCATATCTTTTGTCCCCAGAGGCAAACAAAAGAGGATAAAGAAGAGACGGAGGGGGAGAAAGTCAACAGTTTTTTACACCAGCCAAAGTTGTATCTAAATGTGTCTTACATCTCTGCACCCTGCTAGGCCCCCCCATCCCGCTCATCCCTCATTCCTCTCACCTCCTGGAGGGCAGAAAGAGGGCTGCCCGTGCCTTTTATCCTGCGAGCGAAGGTCTGCCTCTCTCCATGGTCAAAAAACATCAGCTGTAGAGGTGTAGTAAAGGCGAGGGAGGCGAAGGGGAGGGACGTGCAGTGTCACATATTCCCCCGAAGCACAATGAGCCGTGCACAGGTTAGATTCAAGGATATGGAAAGTCATTATTTGCAGGCCTAAAGGGATCTAGTTGTTTCATGGGCCAGATGGTATATCAACAACAGGCAGAAAGGGCTGCCCTATTAAAATCCTCTGTAGTCGAGTGGTTCGTTATCAAAGAGCGACCGAGGCCTTGTTGTGGCCACCTTGTTATCTCATTTGTGTATGTTTATTTATGTGCCACGTGCGTCGCTTCCCCCCCCCGGGAGCAGGAAGATGTCATTTACATGTTTGAGTACGTCCCTGCTCAGAGAGCGTCAGCAGTACGTGGTTGAACATGTGAACAAATAGCGCTGGATTAAAGATGATCCCTCGGCTAACTGATAGCATCCATTCGTTGGACGGTTCATCAGGGTGTCTGACCTTCATATAATGTCATCGCAGTGTTTCTCTTTCTCTGTTTTTCCTTCTTAACTTTGCAGTTGCTCCTTTGAGGTGACTGCTCAACATGAAGAGACTTTAACAGACAGTGTGGAACTGCTGATCTTAGTATAAGACACAATCACTTAGTATGTGTCTGTATCTCATGATGCTAATGTATGATTGTATCTTAATGGAGGGACAAGAAATAAAACAAATATCCTGTGCAAGATTTCGACTTTTTGCATGAGACAATGCACGTTTATGTACAATTCTTAATCATTTCAAATAAGAGACACGAGAGCGATGCACGTAATATATAACAGTCAGTGACGGTGGCAGCACATTGGAGGAGAGCGACTGTGGCAGCCAGCTAATAGTTCAACGAGCGCCAGTATATCAGACAATAAGACATCATGAATACAATTACGGCCCCCGAAAGTACCTGTGCAGAGACAAAAAAAACAGACTCAGAGGAGTTTAGAGCTCTCGCAGAACAAAGGAGACAGCACATAGAGGAACAGCAGGTTTTCGGTTATTGCTGGGTTATTGCCGGCCTTTAAGGCAAAAGCAATTATCAGTGAGAACATCAGTAAAAGCGTGAAGCCTGTTGACATAAAAATGTCCACTTCAGTATTGCTTTGCAGGCTCATTCCAGTTGCTGGGAACAGTAAATTATAATGAGCAGAGCCTGATGGAGGTGGTAGCACTGGGGAGCGTTAACTGACGGGCAAAGCGGGTATTAGAAGTGACGAATGAGATTTGCAGCGTGCTTAGGTCTGTAACCTAATCTCCGCTGTCGTCGGATGACACTATCAGGAGCTGTTTTATCAACAATGTATAAGATATAACTTGAGCATCTCAGGTTAAACTTGCTTGAACATTTATTTTTAAGAGCTCTTTTTTTTTGCACCTGCCAAATGTGTCAACATCGACATAACTAAGCTCAAAATTGTCAATTTCTTAGTGTATACATTTTATTTGAGTCACTGTTTTTACTATTTACATATTGAAAATGTGCATATAATGTGTCAATTTATGATTGATCCATGTCATGTATGTATATTTCATCTTTAAATTTAAGACTTAGGGTCTAAAATTGTGTTATTCTTCTAAATAAATTCCACAAAAAGTCAAGAAATCTACATGTAAAGTTGAATTATTTCATAATATTTTCATAATTGCGGCCTTTCGGTGTGTCAGGTGCAGCAGATGATGATCATCATGTCTGCAGTGACAACAGCGCACTGCAGCGTTTATAAGTTTGGAGCGACACCTATTGGCCGAACATGTGTACTACACCGTGTGTTGCAGATGCACACGAGATGAAAATGTCCCACCGACCGAAGGGTGCATTGTTTTTAATTTGTGTAGTTCATTAAAGTTGAATAACAAACAAGAATCTGAATGCATAATTAAGAAATTAAAGTGCGAGGCACACTTTCATCTCCGTTCTTTAGAAATAAAATGAATAAAAGGATCATATTTGGACTTTTGAAATCCACGTACAGAGCAGTCAAGTCAGCCTGTTAGGAATAAAATAATAAAAAAAAAAAACACAGCGCTTCCTTAGGACATACTAATGAATCATGTATAAAAGATAATCATTATTGGTTTATAAACGCAGGCGTCTCACAAGCCACGAGCACACAGCTCGGTCCCAGGATGTGCAACAACTAGTAACATTGTGATTAAAACGAGAAACATGGCTGAAATTCTCGACAGAATATCACTAAACTACATGAAAAGCAAAACCTACGTAGATAACATGTAATTTCTGTTATTTTTTTCCAATGAAACCTCAGTTTTCTTTATTTCTTGTTTCTATTTTAAGGAAGGAAATATCATCATCAGGTCCAAATGAGAACACTGTTTGTTATCCTGCTACCTCGTCCTTATCTGGTGAATATAACACGTTGGACTGAGATGACTGGGAAAACAAAAGGAAAAAAAGAGTCGATACTTAAGAAGACAACCCTTTAATGTTGTACTCATTTAGCCCGGGCTCGTTTCCCCGCCACTCAACAGGTGTCGTTTGCTGCCATAAGTCCTACTTAACAGCAGAAAGTCTCTCCTCCTGATTCGGTTTCACCTTTCATGGACCAGCTACCTTTGAAAGAGTGAGTGTATACAATAAATAGAATAATTCATGATTTTGTCATTAAAAATGAAAAGTTTCTTTTCCTCATACTTGGGATGTGTTTTGAAATTATACATAATGGACCATAGATGTTCAGAAGTTTTCCAAACCTCCTCTAGCTACGTTGGGAGACGTACATGAGTCCCCCCTTGCGTTTCACAGGAGAGGGGTACCAGGGCTTTAATTATGTGCAGAGCTCGGATCATTAGCATGGATGGGGGTGCAGCGTGGAGCGCTCTCTCGTCTCCAGTCAAGGCGCCGCGCTCTGTGTCGACCACCCCCTCTTTTCTCCTCCTTCTCCTCTGATGTAACAAATGAGTCCTGGCCTTGTTACCGAGGCACAGGTTAACAAGCAGAGGCACCGCAGGTTCACGCCGGCGAGCTGTGAATACATGTATGAGACCATCAACTAATACATATTACAGGCAATTAATTCAAATAACAGCGGTCGCTACACATTTTTAAATATTAATCCACCTTGGTTCAAATATAATGTGAAAGTTTAAGGTTTGTGTGAAAAAACATCCTGAAAGAAAGTCAAAAATAATCCAACAACAGTCTGGTGACGACCCTGAAAGATCAATCCATTTAATCCCACCAAAGAATCCCAGCTCGTGCACGGCTGCACCGCCGAAAACAATCCGAGTACCACCATGACACAGATACATGTAACGCTCACACACATTTATCCCAACCCAGTTCTAAACTTTCTCAATTATTCATTAATATGAAATTGTGTTTGTCTCAAGTGGAACAATGTGATTTCCTCCTGCGACATCCAGGCGTCGTTTGGCCCCTCTCCAGGGCCACCGGCGCTCCTTTGCCAATTTTTCCGTTGACACATATTGTTCAGGAATCCATTTCCCTCCTGATAGTTTGGAGAAACCCTGATTTGTCCTAATCCTGAGACCATTTGTAATACAGAAGACTGGGATAAATAATAAATTGTGTATGACAGAGTCAAAGGAACCAAAAAAAAAAAAAAAATGGAGCTCAGGAAACAAATGGTTTCTGCTTTATGGTCGGGAAGGAAGAAATCCTTCTTTATGGTCGCATTATCAAATCATGATATGTATATTCACTGTTGAAATGAATAACAAGTAGAATGTGTGTGAACTATGTAGAACAGAAACTAAATGGTGTGAGGCTGCGATGTGATGTGACGGCTTCCTAACAGACGGCTCGCTGGGAACATGGAGGATGTTTGTGTATCACCGGGAAATCATGTGGCTGACGTCTCACGATGTGGACAACATGTGTAATGTTACTACGTGAGATATGAAAAGATGAAGAAAGCACAAGGTAGACATAATAATACCAATATATTTGTGTGACATGATTCTTTTCATCCGGGCCGAATATAAATACTGAAGATCAGGAAGTGAACGTGATAGAAAAGCATCATGAGAGAGACAATAAATACTTATTAATGTGTTTGTCATGAAAAAAAATAAGTTTTTTTTAAGCCTTAAAACAGGCCTAGAATAATACTCCAGTGCACTGTAAAAAAAATATATATATATCTATATTATATATAATATAGTTTGTTGTGTTCATGTCATTTCAACTAATGAGAACAAATTAGAAAAAAGATTTAATTCAAATTAAAAATGGCGGCCAATATGTTGTTATGGCTGTTTATTAAGTACATACAACAAACCCTTGAGTGAGGGATGTTTCACCCACAAGCTTTTCTTTCTTAGGGGCCAAAATCTTTATGTATTTTTAATGTGATTTTTTTAATTTGCGGTAAACTTTATAAATTTTGTATTTCCAAGCCCACGTGTGTTTTCTTCAAACTACCTGTGGAGGAGAGTCCTTAAAACTAAAATAAAGTTGGTGTCAGAGTAAAAAAAGAAAAGAGATACTGAATATGTTCCTAATCGTAAGCTGAACCCACTTAAACTCAATTTATAAATATAGACTAGCACTTTAAAGGGGCAGTTGGGCAAATATTCCCAGCATTCTCTGTATATTTGGAGGTCAGTTTAAGTTAAAGTCTTCTAAATCACAGCTGATGTTTCTTGGTACACAGTCAACTGTGATACGGTTCTTTACACTGCTGCCTCAATGATGCACGTTCTGTTATTAAAGTTCTGTGTGTGCGTGTGTGCGTGCATGTGCGTGTGTGCGTGTGATCCTTGGTAAGCACTCTTCCCTCAACTCCCGCAAACGGCTCCTGACTGGCTGCAATAAAAGAGCCGTGATAATAAAGACTCTCCTAAAACAACACTCATCCATTTTAATGCCGAGACATTTCCATTTCAGTTTCCTTTGTAATTGAGATTCATTTTGCAGAAACTAAATTAGTTTGAATAGTATAATTTGTAAATATATGTTAATTAACCCCCTTTTCTTCGTGGCGTTTGTTAAGAGAGAGCAGGGCCAAATGAAATTCAAACTTACCTGTAAGGCAGGCTCAGGTCCTGTCTGGGAATTAGGGGAAAATAAAAACACTGCGCCACAGTTTACTTTTTTGCACACTCGGTTGTTTTTAGTTAGACGAAGGTCTTAATTGCATTGTCGTTAGTGTGTCTAATAATTGCCAGGGGACATTTGGGTTTGTGAACCTATGCTGCCTTCCACTGTGGGTAAAACCTGCAGAGGGGAAAACCACAGGAAAAGGATGCCCACCAATGCTCCTTAATTTAAGGAGAGATTAATAAAGTAGTTGCTCGACTTGCAGTTTGTTCTCCCTAAGGGTTGTATTAATAATCTTGGAGATACAGGGTTCATCCGCGGAGATCTGCCCTCGCGAAAGACCGACAAAACTTAAAAGGCTTGTCTTAAAAGATCACTGATGTGCTGCTGTTACTTGTCGTCTATAATTTACTGTTAGTTTCACGCAGATTAAAGCGATAAAAGAGAGTCCGTCTTCACTGCGTAAGATACTGGAGTGTACGTCTGCTGGACTGAACGGCTAACAGAATGTCCTGAAGATGAGAGACCGGCGAGGAAGCTGATGTTAAGATGTATCAAGATGTGCAGCTGTAGGTAGAGGATGAGGAAGAATAAGGAAGAGGAGAAGAGTGCGACAGCCTGAAATACATCCTGCAGCCATGCACCATTGACAAAAGACTTAACATCTATTCAACTCAATTGCATTTTAAAAAAAAACAAACGTGCTGCATTCAACAGAGTATTTAAATCTGATATACAATACAAATCTAAACTCTTGTATAATGTAGGACGTGTATACTGGGTCCCCTACTGGAATAGTGTCCTCATAAATACCAAGAGTCAATAAAACAATGTCACATAAACAGCTCAGTGCTTATTTTTAAAAAGGAAATGTTTCATTCTGTATCAACACAAATAAGCTGCATCTCGTTTCCTTCAGACAAACTGAGTACTGGTGACACAGCTTTACTTTAGGCGACCATCATATAACTTATATGGGAATATTACACAGAAAAAGATTAAAAAATCTTTGTAAATCATCCTTGTTGAACATTAACACTTCAATTTTAAGTCACTTCTGTCATTCTTAAAAATAAACAAAATAAAAGTTGGTTCCTTCCTTTAATCCCTGCAGGTTAATTGTCATTTAATTACGTGTAAGAACAATTGAATTTGCGCTTCATTTCTCCTCATTTATAAAACACTTTTATTTCTCAATTAGAAGAAAACAAATGACTGGATTCCACAAGCTTCCTCCACTAGTCATGGTAATGAAACCACAGCCTTGCACTGCACTCTTGACCACCTGTTGGGACTTCATACTAAATATTTCACAGCTTTTCTCTCTTCTTTTTTTTTACCCCTTCTTCTTTCTCTCTTTGATGTTTTTGTTCCACAATCTTTCCTTCTTCATCCTGCCCGGAATCGCTGTGAAATAATCTACAGTTTTCGTCTTTCAAGCCTGAAACTTTGCATTTTAACATCTGTCTGAAGAACATTTTTTTTTCCTTCTGTGCGCAAGATCATCTTCAATAAAAGTAAAGGGACTGAGAAGAGCTGTAAATCCGCACTAACCACACAGCGCCGAGGTCTCTGGGAGACTGATTAGCATCTGGGAGCCGGGGCCCGGCCTTTCCGTAATGAGAAGAAACGCTGGTTGCCTGCCACATGTCTCGTCTCAGCCTTGATGCCGTTCCCCTGGCCGGTCAAGGATTATTACAGCCTACATGTTCTTTGTGTCCATCATGGCAGGCAGCCATCGGAAGAACTTTTCACTTGAAAGGTTCGTTAATTTCTAGTAATCTTGGCACCAGAGTGGAGATCTGACATCGCCTCCCATCGGGTTTGGAGGATGTTCCGGTTTGCTGAGCGTAGATACAACATAACATTAAGAATATACATTAAGAAACTATGACATACGACCCCTAAGACCCTCCTCCACTCCATGTCAATGTTGACAAGTACTGAAGGTTCTGGCGCAAAAACACTTGGTTAGTTTTAGGGAAAAATGATGGTTTGGGTTCAAACTTTGAACGTTAAGGGACAATCATGACTCGTAGTGGAAATCGGAAAAAGGTCAAAACAGCAATCTCCGGTCAACTCTCCTGCAACAGGCATCAAAACATCGAGACTCGCTCACAAGCTCACTCCTCTAGCGAAGCCTCCGATTAGCCGGAACATCGCCACTAGTTTCCTATTGAGTATAACTGATTCAATATTTCTCTTTTGAATGCTGATAAGATTAAATTTGAGCTCATAATTATCAGCCAGTCCATTGCTGATGGATGACTTCCTATTAATGGCTACTCTACTTGTTCTCACTAATTTTAATCCCTATTAAAAAGGAAATTATTAGATGACTTAATAAAGAAAAAATAATTTTCAACAATTTTGACACTTGAGTAGTAGTACATCTACTCAAATGTCTCAAATTTGCTTTTCTTTTGGCCTGTATTGTTATAAACTGAATATATTTGTGTTTTACAGTGTACTGCAGACCAGGCATGGAAGTACTCAGATTCAGATTAATCGATGATATATGTACAGAATCCTTAGCCGCAATGTTTTTCTTATTTTGCAGCAGCAGCAGAAATGAAAAATACGACGTGGATCCAGTGATATTTCTATTGTGATGATGACATTGATTGTGAAGCGCTTCAACATATTCTTAATGAAATTCTTAAAGTCTTCTGCCCCGGTGTCAGGTTTGACTTGATGATGTGGTATATCCGGGATTTTTCTTTTGTGTCTTTTCCCTGGACAAAAAAAAAAGGAGAAAAAAAAAAGATCTGAACCCTTTTTTCTTTTCGACTGAATTTACATCGTCTCCTCATTTCTCCTGCTTTCTTACCAAGAGAATTCTAATGAAGGGCAGAGTCAGATATCTATAGGGATACAGGAAGACCTGGAGACAGGAGAGAATGCAGCCACTGATGGCAAGAAATTTCCATAAAAGTACAATCAGGTTGGAATTTTAAAAGTGAATGTTTAAGTAGTCTAAGAGATGGGCTTTGATTCACACTCTGATCAAACCCAAGACATCTCATTCAGAGAATAATGATTTTTTTCCCCCCTTAATTTTTCTCTGTTTCTGTCTCATCTGTGAGCTTACAGGTAGAGCAAAGCCCAGTGGTATTGTTTTCCCCCCAGTACTTCAGCACAGGCGCCTTTCTTCTGCCGAATTAGACATGGCCAAAAAGAATGTCAAATGCAGAATACGCCATGTTATCAGACATCGGCAACACAGTGGAGCCGACCGCTGAATGCATTTCATGCCCTCCTCCAACACCGCGTTGCAAGTAAATAAATCTAAAGTTTTTATACATTCTGATTTAAAATGTTGAAGAAAACAGGCCTTCTTTTGTGCACGAGTTCCAATGAGGACGTGGCTGAATAGCAAATATCTATTGTTTTTCATAGGAATTTAAAGCAAGGCAGGAATCTAAAGTAATTCATCTCCCGAAGACAAAACAAGTTCTAATTGGCCTGATAACACACCAAACCTTCTGCTCTCCACGCGTACACGTCCGTGGTGAGAATTGTTTTTTGAATAGTTTTGATATTTATTGTTATAGCGTGTATTTGTATTATCCCTTCATAACCCCAACAGTTTGTTCATTTTTGCCTGAACTTAGCCAGACCTATTATTGGATGCAGAGGGAGAAAGCAAAGGACAATTTTATATTGTTTTTTTTCCTGAACTAGCTACCACTGGTCCACCTTGTCTCATACCGCTGCTGTGTTACCTCAGACGTGACAGTGAGTAGCTTGCGTGTCACAGCTGTACCAGAGGGCTGTGTTTATTCTAATAGAGTTCACTAGCTCTCTTTGGACCTCTTCACCCGGCAGCAGTGGCGAAAAAGGGGACGATACATGAGACCCGTTAGTCTACTGTAGCAGCACGAGGAAGCGGTGGCCCACGCCAGCCACATTACAGAAGAAACTTGATTCATGCACAGCGGTTTTCTGTTTTCGGTCATTAAGCAAACCTTGTGTGACTATAGGTGAGTGTTGCAACATAAATTCACTGGTGAGCTTGCATTATGTTTGGACACCCAATCTTTCCGGTAATATGTTGCCCCCTACTGGTTTGGAGTGTGAAATAGGAAGCGTTCAAATCAGCTATGAACTGCCAACTAATCAAACTGACTGATAGTAGTTAATCAGGCATCAGTGGTCAAGAAAGCAATGGAGGAACTGAGCTACCACCTACTTTAACTTCACCAACAATGGAAACACACTGTAGCAGCTACAACATGGATGAGCAAGTCTCACTTTAAAAGATTAAGAATACTCCATTGACTGGACTGTAACTCTGGCAGATTGAACTGGAGCTTTAACAATCAATTCAAGAGACTTATCATATTAGAATATCACTAACTACTATAATTAATGGGTGTTTTTTTGTTTTAAATGAATAAGACTCAATAATGTTGTTGTAAAATTCACACTCCAGACTCTGCAGTTGTCCTAAGTTGTCTGCTAAGAAGCATGACCGCAAAGCTCGGGATGTTCATCTATACTGACTGTACATTCTTCTCTGTTGTAGTGTTGATAAAGCAGAAGGAAGGTTTGCGTTTGGACCGCTCGTAGTCCGGCTCCATACGTTCTCTGGTTCAAATCTGTTCTGTCAGACATGTGTGTTTTTGCTGCAAGCTATTACTCTTTCATGGTCCCTTTTTTGGAAAGAAGGTTCCTGACCAATTATTTTCAGACAGATGCAGGGATGCAGAATGACTAGAAGCATCAGCTTTTTTTCCAGATGATGCCTAAGGTAAGGGGAAAATGGCCAGAGGCTACGGCAGCCCTCGAGGGACACAGAGGGCTTATAAACTGTGAAACTGACATCTCTAATCTATTACTTTTGCTAAGTAAAACTTTAAAAACATTGACAGTCCTCAACATGCTTTTCCCAACCTGTATATACTTAGCATTTTATGAATTTAAAGTCATTTTTGAAGTATCGACTGTGTATAATCTTGCGAATAATCACTGATCCAAGGATGAATAAAAACGCTCAATTTTGGTGTACCCCTTCAACTGCTGCCTCTCATATTTCTTATAACACACCTTATGTTAGATTCATGTGACTAACTTTCCAAAATCAATAGACTGCACACTTTTAGGATGGAATATGTTTTATAATATCAATATACACTTCCTTCAAAAGCCAATATGTGCTGTAGAAACGCCCCTCTCGTTACCACTGTGCAGATTCTCCTGATGGGCCCTCGCTAACCAAAAAAGCCTTGCGGGTTGCCTCCAGAAATGTTCCTTCAGTAACTGGGAGGCCCATCAATGATTCCCTTCACAAGGTCACTGCGTTTGAATGCTGTCACCTCCACTAAGCGTAGCAACAGACATCCCCCTGTAGCTCCCTCCGAACTTACCACACACACTATACGTATGATATAAATTCACAGCGGAGGTGTTATGCAAATATCGGTACGTCAAACCGCATTGTGCTTCATTACTGCCGGATTGCTACAAGGCTAGAAAATTATGATTGGTACTACTGTTCTCTGTTCTATTATGCTGTTTAACAATTATTTGTATATCTTAACATAAATCGTTATCTCATTCTAAGATTATTTTTGCCTTTTCACAGCTGGACAGACGGTCTTTTCATAAAACTGGGATGTAGAAAGGTGCGGATATTTCGGAAAAGAAAAGCGGTATTCCCTTTTGCTCCAAAGGTAAAAAACCTACAACAAACAGAACACATTTGTCTTCCAAAGCCTACCCAAGGTCACTCATGACTGATATAAACTGCTGTTCTGTAAATCAATTTGGCAAGACGAGGAACCGGGGCCTTCTTCTATAAAACCCCCTCGAGGAAAACTGTCCTATACAGGTAAAGCTGTTATCAGAGGTTTGATTCTTTTGAATGCGGAATTACATTTTTGAGTTCAAACAGCCCAAGAGCCGGCAAATGAGCTAACTAACTATCCACATGATACTAAACGGGTTGCAAAATTTTCCAAACATTTGCTACCGAATATGTAGAACCATTGCATAAACGAATGCTGATTTCCTTACTGTGTACTAACAACTGATGTTACATTTCAAAGACAAAAGCCCTCAGAAACATGTAACTTACAGCATAAGTGCTGTAAACGCTGGCTGCAGATCAAGCCGTGTAAATAGGCGTAGAGTTCAAACAATGCTATGCAACATGAAAAAAAGATCAATGCTGGTAAGGTCATTCTTATATCTAGGACTACAGTTGTCATTAGGGCACCATTAATAATTGAGCATACCCCAAGGCATTGACTTAAGCAAAGAGTAAAGCATAAAAACAGGACAATACCATTCCCCGGTCGACGGGATGAAGGACTGGTTTTCACTTGCCAGTTGTCCTAATTTGGACAGCCATGAATCATTGTTTGGAGGACACAACAGTTCCCCCGTTTGTCAAGTCGCCGTTCCTTCTGAAAAAAAAACAGTAATTCTGTAAATAGACGCCAGCAATTCAGATTGACCTCTATTACTCACGAGACAAGCTCTCAATCAATTCTACTTCTCTGGGTACCATCAGAAATGCCCTGAAGGACCACAAGAGACTCTGATTATAATCCTTGAGAAAGCCGCGGTACAATGAGTACAGACATACGTTACAATGTGCACTGGTCATAAAGCCTCTGCAGGTTGTAGCTGTTGTGCCATGAAGCGAAATCAGCTTTAATTCAAGGATGAGCAACTTGTTATCAACGCATGAGTTACACTCAAAATGACAAACCTTTCGTCAAACATAGGTGATGTATTTGATGACTGTTCAAGGAAACACTGAGAATCTGTCAGTCATTAAACATCGAAAGAACATCACAAGAGAGACATTTTTCTACGTTGTTGTGGGAGTACAACCAACCAAACATGTCGTTTAATCTTTGCGTTTGTTCTGCTCATCGTAATGCCAGAAAAGATTAGAAAAAGTGACTTAGTAGAAGAGAAGCAAAACCTAATCTAACGTACTGGAGTGGAATATCCACGGACAGGTTTTAGTGGGCAAAAATAGTGCCTTAATTGAAACAATTACGGTATAAACAAATATTTTAATTGAATGTTGACAATGTAATTACGAGTCGGGTATGTAAAGAGAGGAGAAACAGAAAACGAAATGAGTGCAATGCGTCCGTCTTAGTGTGTATGAGATTATAGTTGGTCCGGTACATCCCTTAACAAAACTGGACAGTGTGCTTGAGTTTTCGCTGAGTGTGGACAGCTCCATCAATATTTACCCTCTCCACCAGCTCCCCTCTTCTTCAGATAGAAAAAAGTGGAGGCTAGAGTACAAGGAGACGCCACCTCTCCCAGTGATGCTAATTATTCTTGTTTGCTATCTGGTTTAGCTCCGAGGCATTTTGATTGGATTTACTTGACAAAATAAATAAATGATCGTCATAAAAGCGTAATGCAACCTCTCCGACCTTTCCCCACACTCAGGCCATGTTAGCCAAGGTTTGGCGGAGCAGGCATTGTTAAAATCGTTAGCACTTAAGTTAGAAACTTTCTTAAACAATTCTCAATACCTGCCAAGGAAAAAACCTTGTGTGTATGTGTTCCCTGATGTTTTGCCCCGATACTTCTGGTTACAATTTCATGCTCTTATGACGGTCAACTTACTTTCCAGACTTTGTTTTCGACGACAACAACGGTGTTTTAAGTGGAACTACCGTGCAACAGCAGATCCGTTGATACAGATAAATCAACAGAGATAATATACATTGAATAAAGGTGATATAATATGCTCAGATAGACAGCGTAACAATAATCAGAGGAAGAGTGAAATATTTAGTTGACTTGCAGTGTATCGTACACAACACAAAACAATTTAAGTTTTAATTCATGTTAGCTTTAGCACTGGCTAACGTCATATGCTAACGGTATGCAGTTGACAGAGACCCTGGAGCACGACGTCCTGCCGACAAATTACTAATTCATGGTTGTGACAAAATAAGAAATTAATTCAGATGAAGTACAGCATCTCTGATCTGTTGACATCTACAAAGATCCATCACTTTGACAATTAAATATGAATTAAGGCCTGCTAGTTTGGCTAGCTACCGAGTTAGCTTACCGGAAGTGGTCCACGAAGGTGGAAGAAACAAACTCTTGAAAGTGAGTGTGGTGAAATAAGTTGTTTAAGACATATAGTATGTACAATAAGCGGCACTTGGGTTCAGGAGAAACCACACATAACACACTGTTGTTAAACCGTATTGAATAGAATAGACTATACCGAATATAACTATACCGTTGTCCGTCCACATGCTCAGTTTAGTGATGTCCCAAGATCATACTTAGAATCAGTGTGACACTGATCCATAATTTAATTCATTCCTCTAAAAGTGAATCCAAGCCTCTTGTTTCTATATTGCATTATGTTTTGTCCCCCTTTTGAGCACAGCAGGAAGCGATTGAACACAGACACTGAGAATAAAAAAAATTCAAAATTAATTATTATACTAAATTCAATAAAAGCATAATGTTAATGATTTTTTAATCTTATTAGATCCAACTATATTAAGATGTTACAATATATTATACATTATAGTATAATTATGTTTAACATATATCACTGATTGGCCAATTATATTATTAGGATAATTAACTGTAACATTTATTAGTAAAAGCTTTTCATCGCCATGATTGTATTAGCATAAAATCTAATTGGTGAAGTAAGGTTTTCTATTTTTAAAAAAATTTATAATAAATTAATTGAAAATGAATATTTTTTTATTGCTCCTTTTTTCGAAATCCAAGATAGTTTCACATGCAAGTAAACAGGCTTATCACATATTTAGACCTTCACACTTTGATGTTAAACAGGTGTTTTGAAATTGAATACAGTACAGATTATGATCAAGGGATGGTTCATGAATGCAACATTTTGTTAGGGTGGGCGAGGAGGGTTTGGGGGGGTGGGACCAGCCGCACTGGGACAGTGCAGTTTGCCTACAGGCCACAGGACAGCCCGAGAAGCCATCATTTCGCCTTGCCTGCCTGCCTGTCACTCTCTTTCTCAAAGACTCACTTTATTGTCTCTGTCAGTTGTGAGCCGGTGGTTTGCCTCCACTCACTGTCACCCCTCTGTAAGACCCTGACCGATAAAGCTAGCACCGGTGCCAATCTCCCTTCTTCAGCTCTGTTGGCTGTTCCTGGACTCCATTCCACCACTAATTAGCTCTTCAGAGATTTCTCTTCATGGAGGCAGGGGGTTGGTGGTGGGGTGATGGGGGCTTGAGGCGCGGGGTGGGGTGGGGTAAGGAGAGAGGAGGCAGAGGGATGTATGTGGTGGTGTGAATCTTGTTGGATATCAGGGTTCCAATGACAGCACACAGATTCTTGTACTGACAGACATAGATAGATAGATAGATAGATAGATAGATAGATAGATAGATAGATGGTGGTGTACAATGATGTCTCGCTAATGTCCTGCCTCTGCCGGGCCAGCGTGACCACTGCAGGTCCTCAGGTGATTAACATGTTGGCAGGGGTTCCTACATGAAAAGACCCCTGTTTCTTTGTCTTCTGGTGTGTAAATATTGTGCTAGCGGAATATGAAAGTAGTGCAACTATAAGGTACAAAAACATAGGGAAAAAAGATCAAGAGTGGGTCTCACATCAAGGAGGACCCTGAGGATGTCTTTGTTGTCAACTTCAGAAGGGGGAAGAGAGGAGCAGACGAGGAAACTGGCAGAAGGGGGAAAGATGCCAGAGAGAGCTCAAAGGATTGGGTCTGGGCAAGGTGATCGGTATTCCTCGGCAGTCTGCCTTTTGGCTCAGATCAGTGGGAGTAAGCTGGCAGCCAAGCCAGAGGGCATAACAGCACAAACACACCTTCAGCACTACACTGCTAGAGGCTCAGCTTCACAATCTGGAGGGGCGGGAGTTGGAGGGAGAGACGGGGGAAGAGCAGGTGAAAATAAATACCCTATAATTATCTTCAAAACATCAACCGCTGATCCATTGTAAATACATGCATTAGTGAGTGCACACACTTCATTAAAACCTATAGTATATAATCTATTGTTGCTTCGGAACAGAAGTTTGCTTAACGGGATTCAGTTGAGGGTTATGTGTTGTGAAGGTACTGAGGTCAGCAGACAGGCAGCCTCATCCTCAGGGCAGGGATGTCACATCTTCTCACAGCATCACCCCTCTCTTGGAAGAAATCCAAGAAACCTCAGCGTGCGAGGAGCTGTGAGAGTCTACCCCCTCGTCAAGGACCTCCCATCACCACGCTGGGACACGAGGCTGACACGCTCCTTGCATTAGACACCTTCATGGCCCTCGCTCATGTTCTGCTACAGCTCTGACTAAAGGTCTAAACAGGTACCTGATGGGTGGGCAGAACTGGGCAGGACACACCGATGAAGTGCTCACACACACTAAGTGTTGTGACAGGTAGCAGATGTCCTGGCAAAGGCCAGCTGTCCCCATGGCCAACCGCTTCGCACACACACACACACACACACACACATATGCAGACACATTGGCCCTGATAAGCATTCCATGCAGTCGGTGTCTCAAGGCACCTGTGGGCTGACACTCAGTAAGTGGAATGTCCATTCTGCTATCACACTGACACCCTTCTCCTTATCATCTACATGATAATGAGGTGTTTTTTCCTCCCTGACATCATACTAGAGATGGGTTCTTTCTGGCTATTGAGCACTGACACTGATATAATTCACTAATCAGACATGGAGCTGACATCACCGATCCACGAACTGATTCAGACTCTATCGTCTGAATGTGCAACAGGCCAAGCACAACCTTGCCTGAAGCTAACGTCAACACTATAAAGAGTTTATCACTGCTCTATATTTAAATTGCCCTAGTGTTGTGTTTGGTGCTATTTAATGGAATTGAATGGCGATGGGTAACAAAGAGTGGACGGATGAGCATCGCTGGCGGCACCGATTGTTTACATCCATGGATGAAGGTGTCGTGATGCTGAGGTATAGAGGTCCTTGATAGACAGTGTTTTGGCTCTACTATCAATTAAAAAAAAAGTCCTTCATATATTACAGATTTCGAGCACAAACTTTAAACAAACTTGGGCAAAAAACACAATTTAAAAATCTTCACCTTCACTCTTCATCTCAGACCTGATCTCCTATTCACGCAGCCAGACCTTGAGTTTATGTCAGGACCAACATGTGCAGAAACTTATTCACAAGATCTTAATATATTTTTGATGTGCTAAATCCAATACGCGTTTAATGATGAATCATCATCAATATTCTATCTCCCAGATAATGTGGTATTGTAGCGGATCAATACGATGACATCCTGAACCTTCAGCCGAGCCTGCGGAGACTCTCAAGAACGTCACGCTTCAAGGCTGCGGGTGAAGTGAATTACTTTAGCGTGGTCAAATGATGTCTCACATCCAATTGCCATTCCGCCTGCGTTTTTGATCTCATGAACAGATCATCACCGAGTTCTCCCTTTGGACGGAATCAAAAAAAAAAAAAAAAAAGGAAATTCTTTGCTTTTTTAAAGTTTTAAGTGGAATCTTAATGTGTGTTTTCCCGCTCCTGAACAAACCCTTATATTTCCTGCTGCACAAGGTCAATACATTCACATGGCAAGAGATGGAATTAAATAAATAACTGCGAGAGAAAAAAATGAAAAACAATTAGCAATGCATCGATAGTCGGATCAATAGTGATGTTGGTAATTATCACTTTTGGGATAGGGGAGATGGTCTTTCCTTATTGATGCGCCCTAATTCACGGGTATAACCTCAGGGCCTGCAGAATAAATCAAAACACATCAAGGTAAACCACACTACCAATTCCTTTATGACAGATGTGAATAAATATTGGCCGGTAACTTGAAATATTAAAACCTGAACTCAGCTTGCGTGAACACGTCGTTCTGATCATCACGAGCTGTGTTATATCTCTGACTGCAGCTTTGATTAGCTCTTTGTGCTTCAAACAGCGCGTGCTGATTTAAAAGTGGGCAACGGATTCGACAAATGTTATTTCAGGTAAGAGTGTTGTGGAAATTCATTTCCTAACTACCAAATATAAAAATGTTTTGGTTATGCAATTTATATCAGAATTACAATGACCGATATCTAATGTGCTTCTTGTGCTTGAATTGTCTGTAGGTTTGTTGAACGTTGCTGCTGAATCAACAGCTTCCTTATGAAAAGACCCCGACATTCTTTACGTTATAACTATAAGTGTGTATGAATTTTGTCTGATGCAATGTGACAGTGAAGCAGTTTCATATAAGCCTGAGTGGGAAAGCAGATACCAAACTGACGCCGGCCGAGCATGTCGGTTAACGTACGAGACATTAACCTCCATCACAGTTACTGAAGAACACACAGCGTTACCAGGACAGCAAGTCCTGCTCCTGAGCTTCAATCATCAATGAAAGGCCCTGGAAAGAATTCAAAATGTTGTCTGCTCATTTTATAAATTTCGGTCTTATGAAGATATCAATTTGGCATTAATTAATTCTTGCAGGGGTCAAGTGGCAAAAGAAAATAATCTTAAATAATATGCTAGTGGATATGTATGTTCCTATTTGACTGTGAGTATTAAGGGTTTATATTAATGTACAGTGTTTGTGGTGATCATATTTGTTGTTTGACAAAAAGTCCAAAACCAAAATGTGTTGAAAATGATTAAAAAAGAAAATAAATAATCCTTACATGTTTTAATTTAGGACCAAAGACTCTGTATGATCTTTAGCTTGTTCAATCACTCAACAACCTTGTGACTCGAGGTCATGATTAATTAGGAGCAAATATCTACTGTAAAGTTTGTTTTCAACATAAATAATGAGATGCATGTTTAAAACTAATAACTTTTTTATCCTTTTTTAAATTCATTTTTCACCCTTTCATTGTTCTTTTATCTGCTTCTTCATCCTCCACTATCTCTGCTGACGCCTCTTCGTACAACAGGCTGGCCCTCTCGCCGTCCTCTTCCTCGCCTTGTGTTACCTCTACCAGCAGCTGACCACCTCCTCTCCCCAGAGACCTTCCCACCATTTACTCGCAGTTAAAAACAACAATTGGCCGAGGTCTTTTCGTCTTCAGGCCTGCTTTCAGGTCCGTCCCAGCGTACCTCCGAGCTCTCCACAGAACCAGCCTCTCTTCAGACACACAGGAGAACATTGTGAGCCTGTGCACCATCTGAGCCTGGGCCCCTCAGGCCCCTGCTGTATCAATAATGCAGACATGACCACACTGATTGGAGGAGACAACTGGTGTTTAGGAGGAGCAAACCCAAAAGAGCACGCTGTCTCGACACACGTTAGCTCTGCTGCTCTCTGTTTGCCGCTGATTTAGATGTACAAGCGCTGAGGAGAAGCTTTCGGAAGCGCTATTGCATGTAAGGGCATGTGCGTGCACACGCTCAGTCACCCGGGCGAGGGAAGGAACACACAACACCTCGTCTTGTTGATGGGTCCATTGATTTTTGAAGGCCTCACTCCTTCTTCCCTTTTTCTTTTGATTATTAATTCACAGAAGCAAAAGAGAACTGCCCGGTGCTTTTAAATCTTAACTGCTCACCGAAGGACCATCAGAGAGAAAGATGTAGGCCGACTCCACACCGGACAGACATTCGTGCCGGATATGGGCAATTAATAACGGAGGTCCCTTTAATTAGCATGCGTAGCATTAATGCTTACCTTGCCTGGATTTATCACGTCCCTCAGTATTGCATATTACAAGCGATATATTGTATAATAATAAAATAAAAGATAAATCAGATACACTCGCAGTGTCAATATAGCCGAGCAAAAATTACTTCCTCAACACTTTGAAATTTCCCAACTACATCGGTCCAATATGATGATGAAATGAAAGTGTAAGTGCTGGATGTGGGAAATAGCCAAACTGTCCAGCTGGACTCGAGGGGGGATTAAGATATTCACTACATGACGAGTGTTTGAAGCTTCTAAATGCTTTTATATGCTGAAAGAATGCTGTGTAATAATGTATACGATCTCTTACTTCTGTTGGGTTTTTGAGCTTCGCTGTGCAGGATGTGTAGTTTGACAATAGAAGGCTGTTTTAACATTCGTCTGCCGAAGGGGAAAGTTTCTGTGGTCATTGGAAATTGGAGTTTAAGTGGCGCGACCGCAAGTATGATTTGTGACAGCGGTTTTAGATGTGAATGGTCCAGGAAGCTGAAATTTTCTCTGTAATTTACGCGAGTGTGTCACCGATTCTGCAGAAAAAAAAACATCCCTAGCAGTGTTTTTTTTACGTATCTTTCAACATGTCTGCAGAGGATCTTTCATGCATGGAGGTCAGTACAGGATGACACATGTTGTGTGCAGGCCTGTACAGATGTTCAAACAACGTGTGTTCTCCTTTTATCATTAATGTCCAGGTGTGTCATTTCCAAAATAACTCACTAGAGGGAGCAAATACAAAGTTTCTACACTCAGAAGACAAAGGGAGATGAAGAATATATTGTATGTATGTTGTTGAAACTTTTATTTGGCATCAATAACTGTCTCATATTGATGACAAACAGAAACGAATCGGCTTCACATTATACACACATAAAGTTTACATACCTCGTACTTCACTTTCTTTTAGACAAACTGTTCATGATGAAGACTGTGACACTTCTCAAACTTTTCATTTTGGATGAAGAACATTCATAAATGTCAGAGGGGGGGGGACAAGGTTTTTCTCCAAAGTAAAGCCAGTGAATGTTTGTGCCTCCCAAAGATGATTCCGCACGGGGAAGTGCAGTTCAATACTGCATGCTGAGACCTTTTTGATCATTTGACTTAACAGTGTTTGTTTATCCAATGTTGTGATGCTGCTGATTAGCGCGGACGGATTAATGAATCATAAAAGCCACGTTAGAAGTGTCTCCTCTCAGGGACACATCCATTCATCTGCGCAGCAACTCATAATGCATTTTTCACTTTTTCGATGCATAATTAGACATTTTGATGAATATTAACAATTAAGTCTTTCAAATGTCTTATTTTATCTGACGCCAGACGAAGACTGACGCTCTTAGTGAATTAATTCCTGAGATGATCCTCGCCGTAACATCTAAGATTCACCCAGAAGGCTGCGCTCGGCTTGCACCATCCTCGCTGCTCTGGGCTTCACACATGCCCCCACCACCACCACCACCACCACCACCACCTCACCCCCGATGCCTGCATCCCTCATCCAGCACCCACCCTTCCACTCTTCCTTTTTTCCTCTTTCCCTTCCACAATTTTTTTTTTTTTCCTTTTCAGTTGTTTGATATATTTCTTTCTACTCCACCGCCATATTCAAAGACTTATACAATATACATGTTCCATCTGGTCAAACTTGGTGAACTTAAATATACCTGTCAAGTGCAACTTTATAGTTTCCCTCGCAACCTCTGCTGGGTCTGGCCTAATCCACTAAGGCCTTAATTAAAAAGCAGCCCCAATTCCAGGATGTGCTTCTAAATGAGGGAGTTTGCGCTGGCAGACGAGGAGCTGGGGTCTTGCAGTGGGACCCGGCTCGTGGCTTTCATCACTTCCACTCCACAGCTCTGAAGTTCCGGAGAGGCATCTGTCTGACTTGAATTGGAGAGATGGAGAGATGCACAGTGAGGGAAATTTAGAGGGAGCAGAAAGTGAAGAAGCAAGACAGGAGTCGGGTGGGAGGGAGTCGGTAGGATGTAATGTGGGGGCTGATACCCTCCTTTTGTTCTGACTTCGCAGGGTGAAAGTGAAATACTAACAGACTTTTTTTTTTCCGGCTTTAATGCCGAATCTTCACGCAAAAGTTTAAGAAAGAAAAGTTTAATTTGAGTGGACTTCATTGTTTTTGCGTGCAATCGATTCTTTTATTTTTTCTGCAATAACAGTTTTGATATAAAATATATAAAAGACTCATGACGTTTGAATTGTTTTGACTTAAAATAAAACCGCAGGGAAATACTTGGAAATACACAACATGTGTCGCTATTTGTATTTTCCTTCGACTTTAATCAAAAAGGAATATAATCAGCTATTAATACATCTAATGAGCCCCTGTGATGTGTGTGTAGTAACATAAAACTGGATCTCGCTCACCCATAAAAGATGTATAAAAAGGCTACGGAGAGGATTTTCTGTCTTGATCAGAGTTTATCTCAGCTGAGCAGCCCCTTAAAAACCGAGCAATGATGACATCTAGTGGCCATCTCCTGAAACAACAGCTTTACAGTTAAATGTTTAAGATTGTAATTTAAAAGAATATCACAATAGATGATTTATTAACTTAAATTATATCAGGTATAAAAAGAACATATAAACCTAAAATATCAGAAAACAGCATTTTTTAATATAACAAAATATGATTTGTAGGTAAACGTCGCGGTACGAGCTGGCAGTGATTCACCAGGAGAAGTGGGATGAAACCAGAAACCCATTTAAAATGTAGATTATCCTCACGAGAAAATCAAAGTGATCTGGGTTGCAAGGTTTATCTAAAGAGGTCACGAGATGATTTATACGACTCCATCAGCGGCATAAAATGAGCCTATTTCTTCCATATTCTCTTGTAGACTCGGGTAGTTTTACCCCTTTGTGCATATAAAATGTATTTTAGAAAGGAAAAAAAAAACAATCTGATATTTTTAGCTCATAAAAATGTCATAGCTTTTGAAAGAGGCCGAGAGTTGACTCTTGCATCTCCTGAAGGGTTCGGATTTTAAGGGGTTCTAATTTAATCGGTAATGTTCAAAATCCTATAACTTTATAATTTATTTCATTCTTTTAGATTTAAGAAATGAAAAGGAGCCACATTCAGCCGGAGCTTGACGGTTCCAGGCAGAGAGCCAAAGCCCACTGAACCCTGCGAGAGGTTAGTCATTTCTCACGCACGTTCTGCAGCAACTCTCTGCACTTTCTTTCTCTTGCGTAGACATTGTGCTTATGTATCTTATAGCCAATAACAGCATGAAAACACAAGGGGCTTTCCGAGAGCTCACTGTATATCCGAGGTTCTGCTCCCTATAATTTCAAGGTACACATCGGTCTGAAAGGATCACCCGCGGTGGAGTTACACAAACGCCAGGGGATCCCTTTAGCAGATATGATGATAGACATAGACTCTAAATATACTTTGCACATTTTTATCCTTTAACACAAAGACAACTGGCGGATCTGCCCGGCTGAATGTTTGCGTAACCGTCTCCCCTATAGAGTCATTACACATCATCTGTTCGTCTCTGGCACAGAGCATAGAGTGAAGGGATCAAACCTGCAGGCATATCTATGGCATGTAGATACAAGAGCAGTCTGTGTCATTAGGTCTTATAGGAGTTACTTAAAATTAAGATAAGGGAGAGCGGGGATGGCTGCAACATCGGGCAGATGAAACACCTTTGACTCCTCCAGTTAGTATTAATGCCAGAGAGATGACGTGCAGTAGCTATTTGAGTGTAAAAATTGTTGCATCTGTTCCTGGTTTCCCCTATAAAACTGGACAAATAGAGGCATTTTATTGCTTCTATACAGTTTAAGGACCATAAATGTGTCGTATGGTTACAATAGAATAAAAAATATATCTTTTGAAAAGGTTGCGCAATTTTTACGAGAGTAGCACAAAACACACTCCTTACACGCAACATGAATATTTGCAACCCCAGATGAGTTCAACGCAGTAGATTCTTAATGCAGCACTCCTATAACTAACTGGCATCTACAAGTTCACTCTTTGTCTGTTGTTTATTTGTATTTGCTTGCATCAAGTTGGACCAGTGTTTCGTGTTCTCTACCATTTCAGCTTTTATCTTCAATCCTTTTTTTTTCCTCGGCCAAATCAATTCCAGCCATCAACCCGCCAACGAACCGTTGCAGCCTCGAAGCCTTCCACCAATTAACTGCTACCACATGTCGGGTGAAGGGTTCCATTGAAGCTGTCACATGTTGGTGATTATGTACCTCAAAAGCAATCACAAAGGGATTACGGTTGTGGTTTTATTAGTTGTAGAGACAAGTTCAGGGAAAACGCTTTTACCTGCACCACATATTTATAATAAGTATGATCTCCACTCCGAGTGCAATAAAAAGACCTTTGCAGGCTCATAAATCTGATTAGTGATGCATCTGTTGGCTCACGTCACTTGGTGAAAAATGTTAGTTGGTCAGGATCTGCTCTCTGAACAAGATCAACATCCTGAGCAGTTTTTAAATGTTCTTATGTTTGTGAGCTCCGACCTCCCGTACGTGTCTGTTCTATTATTCATAGAAAACATGAATAGCTGCTTTGGATAACACACCTGTGAGAGAGACATAGACTGTATAAACAGAGTGGACAAAGCTGCCGGGTCTGAAAAGTCAATTAAATCGTCTTTCTTCTAATTCTATTAGACCAAGTCATCTGATTGGATACCAGGAACCAGAGAGCTCGTCTGGGTCCTCTGATTAAAAAAACATCCATATCCTGTAAAACACGGTACCACACAATCAGGTACTCACACGCATTCTTTCTTTTCTTGGTCTCCCTCATACATTAACTTCAAACCTCCCTCTGTTCTGATTCCCATTCAAATATTTCACTGGGCCAAAACTACAAGAGTCCTTCCAAGGAATACCCAGTATACGACCCAGTACACGACCTTCATGACGTGACGGATGCGATCTGGCGTACGTGTTTATTTGCACAGGAAAGTAAAAAAAAAATCAGATGACGTACAAATTATAGCAAGGAGGTCTGTGTAAGGAGGCGGGGGGGGGGGGGGGGG
>CAAKHC010019599.1:0-15883 GCA_901007825.1 Macroramphosus scolopax | reverse complement strand
TCAAAGGTAACATCTCAGAATAGACCACAAACACATGAACAAGCATTAAAGATACATCCCGAATGATGTCTCAGCCTCGTATCACTGCCAGATGGTGTCAGTCTTCTCTCCTCTGACCTTTGACTTCCCCTCGCTTTGACTTTTTTTTCTTCACACACACAATGAAGAATGAAGAAACTCAGGAGGTTTTACCGAATGAAGAGCCAGAGGAGGCCTGAGGAGACCAGAGGAGGCTAGAGGAGACCAGAGGAGGCCAGAGGAGGCTAGAGGAGACCAGAGGAGGCTAGAGGAGGATAGAGGAAACCAGATGAGGCCAGAGGAGACCAGAGGAGGCCAGAGGAGACCAGAGGAGACCAGATGAGGCCAGAGGAGGCTAGAGGAGGCCAGAGGAGACCAGAGGAGGCCAGAGGAGACCAGAGGAGGACAGAGGAGGCCAGAGGAGACCAGAGGAGGACAGAGGTGACCAGAGGAGGCCAGAGGAGGACAGAGCAAACCAGAGGAGGCCAGAGGAGGTCAGGTAGTCCCTGTGGTCTGTTAATCAACGCGGAGGATAAACAACATGAGGGGAATAGCATGCATGAAGGTCTTATTAGATAAACACAACATGCAAGACTGCAGCTGTTTGACCATGTGATGACATGAGAAGCCAATAAACACTCGGAACAATTGATTCTCATCACAGTTCAGTGTGTGTCTATAGTTTGATGTTGGATTTCAGGAGATCCGTGGTTCAACTATGACTGCGATCATCCCCCAACCCAACCTTCACACGGACAACACGGAGGAGAGACAGGAGAGAGACAAAGCGATCGGCGTCCATCGATTTCCAATGAAGACGAGAGACAAGCGGCTAAAGTCTATTAGAGGTCAATGCAACTCAGGCACTCACAGATACGGAGCATGTGAGTGGAGCCGAGCAGCCAGAGTCTAACTGCTCATGGCCACTTCCAACCCAACATCAGTACGGAGCCTCCACATCGCCTACACTTTTCCACGCTGAGCGTTTTTGGAAAGAATGCACTTACCCAAGAGTCGATATTAAAAGCAGTGACTGCTAATTTAAATACACCCACTCTGTCTGTACTGATAAATATTGTGTCAGTTATTATAGGATCTATGGAAATGTGTCAGAGCCAATGACCCCAATGCCGTCTATATATAATACATATATATATATAGTGTGACGTGCAGACGTTGTCTCATCACTCTGACAGGTGCAACATGTATAACGGACATGTATGTTTGCATGTGTTAAAACAGAAATATAAAGATTATTCAGGCGTTTCATGAGGCCGTCGACCGAAGAAATATAATTGGATCAATTTCCCTACATGACTGTGGAAAACAACACTGCAGCTAATCCAGGGAAATAAGTGGAGGGATTAAGTGTTCTGGGGAAAGACGGGGACGAGGCCGGTGCAGTTGGAACAGCAACTGGACATGATGGACGTTTGGGGACAGACCGGGGCGAAGGCATGCAGATGGTTGTGGACAGGAGGCCGCCGCTCGACAGACAGGCCACATACACACATTAGAGATTTAATCTGGCACGTCATCATCAGCTGTATTGTCCTCAAACTGTGTTTTTATCCCCCGAATAGCTTCCTCTTACCGAGCAGATGGATGCGGCTACAAGGTGAAAGACATCAGAACACCGTCAGCTAACAAGCCTGAACCTCGCAACATCTGGAGCCGCAGCGAAATAAAGCCCATCAGTCTCTCTTGACGGAGGTTTGTTATCATCCGTTTTAGCCACTTGGTCTCTACAGCTGTGTTCACAAGTGCTGCCAAATTGCCCACAGATGTTTTTCCAATCCAGCCCTACCTGCAGTCAGAACCGAAGCTATTAATCACGCGGCGGTTTTCGTTTGCTGCAAACACAACGGCATCGTAACGTCCGTTCGAAACATCGCCCGTCCGACAGACGTGGAGTTATAATTGTATTCTCACAACGGGCTCTCTGATAGGGGAAAGCAAAGGGTGATGCACCCCCGGCTTTATCAGCGCTCGGAGAGTCCGTCCAACGAGAGCCAGATTGCGAGCAGGAATGTGTCTCGGCTGTAACTCGCATGTCAAAGACTCCACTATCAGATACCCTGCAGTCTGAGAGCTCTGCGTTCAGCCTGTGAACACTTCTCAGAATGGGTCTGTATGTTGAAGTTACAATTTGGACTATGAATGAGTTCAGGATATATTTTTACGATATTCTCACGGCCACAGATTTAACTCTGTTTGTCCAGAAAGACTCACACGTTGTCCTCCGAGTGACAGCAGCAACCTCCGGATGCCCCACAGATTCCATTTATAAACTCCAAGAGTTTCAGGAGGAGATCTAAAAAGAGGATGTTCAACTCACTGTCTTTCCCACATTCTAGACACTATAACAACAAACATACATCCGACCGTCCAGCAGAGCCTCCGGTCCCTCAAGATGTTAAATCGGGGTGATGTTATTGTTTTTGTGTCATCCAGATTAGTTTTTCGTGCAACATTTGGAGGCCTTCAAGCTTTCGATTTCATCGTCTTTTGGAAAGCACGTCATCACCTGATCGCACCAAGAACACCCAAAGTTGCTTCTTTCTGGAGCCTCATTATCGTTAAGTTGTGTAATAAATGACCCTCCTGTCAGATCCGATCCCTCATGCACCTTCAGATCCCTTCAGGCTGTAATCCCGTGAAGAAAGTTGCAGGAACTTTATAAATTCTCCGCAGGCTCTTTTCATTAAATATCATCATTAGTGCTTTCAGAAAACTTCCCCCCTTTTCTAATTAAAACCAGTCGGTAACACATTGATTGATTTCAGATGAAGTCAGATGTTGGTGGGATTAATCAGGCTGTGATTGCAACATACTTGTTCTTTAACTTTTCTGTTTTTGCGTGAATCACATGTCCCGAATTAATACCGCCAGGCAGCGTAGTGAACCCTCTTCCCTCTGTCACTGCTTGTCACAGTAGGATCGGCCTCAAACCTCTTCTCTCCCTCCTTCTCCCTCTCGTCCTCTCTCTCTCCCTCCCTCCCTGTGTCTCTCTCTCTATCTGTTCTCTCTGTTTTTGCGCAAGTGTCCCAGTTAAGAAATTGCTTACATCCCACTCAGTCTGGGGCTGGATTGAAATTTCCCATAGGGTATGTACCAATATGCAGAGAGCACACTTCGACAGATGCCATCAGAGAACAAGCATATGAATTACCAGGCAGCCTGCCATCTTTGAGTTCAGACAGAATGGCATTAATACCTGATTACGATCCAAACAACAACACAACAACAACATGAAAGCCAAAGCAACTGGGAGCAGGTAAAGGTTTCATCATTTATATATTAATGGATTTACTAACAAAGACTCTCCTACCCCCTCAAAAGTTAAAATGTCATAGAAGATGCCAACGATCAGGGGACTTCGGAAACAAAATAGGGGTAAAGAAAATCAGACGCCGTCAGCAAATCACGTCCCGATAAATTAAATATTCGCCACTGCTGACCATAACTAATTCAGAAGCCATGATATATTCATGACTACAATTAAAGAAAACACGAAGCCCTTTAATTTTAAATAGCAGTAAATATTGGCATTACCCAATTAAGTCACATTTGACTGCAGGAAAAGTACCTGCAGACGAACCGGCAACGCTGCACCGAGAATATCAGGAATAAAAGTTCCTTATATATACAAAATGTATATATAATCTTTAATATATTCAGTGTATGTAGCTGTTATAATGTCTCGAAATAAATGCTATTACATCTGATTCAGTACAATAAAGTAAAAAATATATTTGTACATGTAAATACGGTAATATTTGGTTGTAAAACTCGATGTGAAGGTAATAAAAGTTTCCTGTACTACAGTAAACAGTTGTAGTCATGTGATCTGTGTCCACTTCTCTCTAGACGTCCATGCTCCAGACGTCCCGGGAGGATTTGCCCCAGAAATAACAATTAACTTCAATTTATTGGAGCATGTATTTGATATTCGAGCTCTCGCAATCCACAAAGCTCATATGAAATCACATTCCTGTTGACAATGGACCAAATCCAAGTCCGTGTTTATTTGATCTATCAAAGAAAGAATGTCAAAGTTTACATGATCTGTATTGAATTCTGCGATGTTGCTGCGTCTGATTTTTTCCTTTTAATTGAGTGTTTTCTCTTCTTTTAGCAGTTGCTGAGTCAGCTCGTCGGCAGAGGGAGGGACCGATCACGGCGACTCGTACAGGCCTCTCCCTGCTCTCAGCGCACATCATGATAATGGTCCATTTCCAAGCCCGTAATGGACGTGGAAGCACTCTTCGCTCTTGACATTGAGCCGTCTCGTTTCCTCGTTAGTCGTCTCGCCGAGCGCCGACAGCCAGTTTGGCCTTGTTGTTTTTTTTTCCGTTTGTTTTCTATTTTGCACGTCAAGAACAAGTTATCGTATTTCGTCCTTCTCAATCTGGTTTACTCAATAAATCTGGTGTTCTTTAGGCTGAACTGCCTTTTATTTCTAAGCGTCTCATTCACCACGTCCAACACCTAGAATAAGGTTTTATTGCGTCTGATGTCGGATGCACTCGGAGCAGGAAGGGCCGGTTTGGGTTCGGCCACCCACACGGCGGTTAGTCCGTAAATGAGGGGAAGGTTGATGATGTGCTTCCACTTCCTGTCTCAGCTTCCCTTCTTTCAAATTAAAGAAACACAACATCTGATCGTGGACACTGACGTCCTCCAATCTAACCTCTGCTGCCTTTCGGTGTGAGGGATTGTGCGAGAGGGTACGAGGAGAGGGGCAGATTAGAAGGGCAACCAGATGCCCCTGCCCCCTATATATATGTGTGTGTGTGTGTGCATGTGTGTGTGTGTTTGTGCCCTGGAGATGAATGTCAGCAGGCGGTGCCTCTGAGAGAGAGAGAGAGGAGAGAGAGGTGGGGGTGATGTTTCCAAAGGGGGCCCAGTCTGTTACCAAAGGGAGGAGGAGATTTACTATCCCACCCAGTCAAAATGTCTCACTGGTGCTCTGACACACGCACGTACACATGCAGGGATACACAACACATCACACACACACACACACTTGAGCGCACTCACTCAGACATACTGCAAACTCTCCACAGGAAACTGTGTGCCATAATGTGAAGGCACCTCAGAGCAGACGGGTGCATTGCTCAAACCAAGTGGGATACGGTGCGACTTTGATAGTGCGTTAATTACTCATGTGATGTGATACAGATGTCTGGGGGCTTCAGCCGAAAGTTTGCCTGACGGTTTCCAAGGGGGCCAGGCAGACATTTTAGAAGCGGTAGGTGAAAACCAAACGTATTTATTATTCATGGATGGATCAGTTTGCGTGCTGTCACAGATCCCAACAGTGTCATGCTGATGCTAAACTGTGATGCTACTTGAAGGGCTGGCTGCTAAATAGTTCTTTGTGTACTTGGTGACAGCTGGGACTTTGAACAGGAAGAACTCTGGGCTATAAGAGTTGCCTGTGCTGTGACATGATGCAAAGGGCTTCACTATCTGTCTGACAGTTTTAAACTTCACCTACACTCCACTGGCGGATTTGTGGGGTGAATTTGCTCTGATTTTGCCGGGAAAGTTTGTGGATTTTCTTGTTAAGAGCAAATTTATACACTAAGAAGTGATGGAATTGATGAAAGCCAAGCTTTTGTAGATTTGTCAGATTTTTTAATTCAACCTTTTGTGTTTGTATTGTTCAGATTATTACTGGTCATCAGCCTTGTTGAACTTCTTTTGCGTTTTAGAAGAAAAAAAAACAAGCTTTCTGTTATTAACTTCCCTAAATGAGAAACAGAAGGAGAATGCAAAACGGAGGAAATCACTCACATGCGCACTAACACAAGGAGCTCATTGTAAAAACAGCACGAGAGGACGCGGAGCCTCGATGTGTGGCCGAAACATTATTGTTACAACAAAAGTGCTCCGTCTTGCAGGAACAACAGAGCTAAAGAGACGTCCAGTGCACTCTGCTCATCCCTCATCCTTCAGATTGTAGCTGGTCATTGCATCTCCCATTCTGAAGTTGTTCCAGCAGCCTCCTGTATCTGACATGTAGTATAACACTGTGTCTTAAGCGTCTCATCTGAAAAATAACACGTTTTTCCTGCTGCCATTTGTGTTTCTCTCTCTCACCAGTGATATTTTGGGAGTGCAATCAAAGCGGCGAACGTGTTCCATAATGGGTACCCCAGCTGCGCGTATGTTGCTGCTAATGGCCTGTATGGCGGCCAGAGGAATGTGCCAGATAAACAGAGCCGAAGAAACGGAGGAATCGCTCTCAGGATTCCTGGTCCGCTCCACTCTCCAGTCTCCGGGCTTCCACAGCACCGTCAGTCCGAGCACCAGGTCCGACCTCCCCCTCGGAGCCACGGGGGATGTGAACTCCACCGTCGTAAAGCAGCCAGTACCGCCTCCGATGTGCCTTGTAAATACCTCCATTAAGGGGTATTTTAAGTACATCAACACCGTCATTTCCGTTATAGTGTTTGTGGTCGGCATGATTGGCAACGCCACCCTACTGAGGATTATATACCAGCACAAGTGCATGAGGAATGGGCCCAACGCTCTCATTGCCAGTCTGGCACTGGGGGACCTGATATACATAACCATTGATATACCCATCAATGTATACAAGGTATAGTTCTCTTTACATCCCGCTTCAAGTGCATGTTGTATTAAAGTTGCTGACTGTCAGGCCTCTCTGGTGATATGATGAATCGCAGCCGCAGTGGAGGTGATACGCCGAGATAAAGTGGAACATTACGGACGGGAAAGGCCGGGAAGTGGGGAAGGGGAGTGCGTCGAAGAGACGGGAAAGTGCAATCAGTTGGATGCTATTATCTTCCTGGTGTGGGCAGATTAGTGATGAGAGGAGCAGGGATAATGTTTGGCTTGAATAAACACAGGAATCCTGCTGGAGTCGCACATGCCGGTGGCCTTGTGCTGATCTGGGACATTAGTCACCGAACCTTATCTAGAGGTTTCATTTAACAAAAATAATACTCAGCGCTGCCCGAGTAAGATAAATCACGTTCGGCCCGGCGCGGAATTTTTCAAACCAAATAAATAGAAGGGAATCCTTAACCATTTAGTTTTAATGGGTCGCTCCAACCGATAGAGAGCGATTTAATGATGATGGATTTCCTGTCTTGGGATGATTTAGACTTGTAAACATCCCGAGACAATAATCAAGAAGGGTTGTGCTGCACTGTAAGGAGAAAGCCACCTGGTGAGAATCAACCTTGAGTCAGTTTGTTCCAGCAAACACATGTGCATAAAAGAAAACAATCATCTTACCAGACAGTTTACGCACATACAAAGAGCCACGTTCACGAATCCCTTTTGAAGCCCCCTTGTTCACTTCCTCGGGGGCTGTGACAGCGTTTCCAAAAATAATCAGCTACCGCCACATCGAACACGGTGACGTGAGCTCCTTTCCTCCTCGGTGCTTCTGGGAAAACGTACGAGTAAACAATAAAAAGGCCAGGAAGGCTAAGTGAGGTTCTTCCTTTGGCCTCAGCTTTGAGAAACTTGATAAACGCGTATCCTATCGAAGCACAAGTGCCAAGACCACCGGGCTAACACGACCTTGACTTGTTTCCCAAAAGGCTCTCAGTGAGTTGTTGACGCGTTTCGTCGTATTAACCGGAAATTGCATCTTTTGCAGGACATGCAAAGAGTTCGCACAGGTTTTATCAGCTGATGAGCTCCATATGGTGTGTGTCAGACTGAAGCCGTGCTGGCGTTAAGATGACGCTCAGAGTTCTGTCACGTGTCTCGATTTGGAGTTAAATTGCCTTAAATGGGTGTTAATGGTGTCCAGCAAGGCTTCAGTGATAGAGATGAGATTAACAGTCGCCTCCCTAAAGACTCATACAGACAAATTACCTCCTACCTCTCCAATTAACTCTGAACTGATCCCTTAACTAAGCCAAACACTGATTTAATGATAACGTTTTATTAATGAGGATGCACTGGATCATGTTACAGATGTGATTTCATCCCCTTGACATTTGTGTTTTCTTCCCCAACCAGCTCCTGGCGTCTCGCTGGCCTTTTGACGACAGTGATTTCGGCCTGTGTCTGTGTAAGCTGGTTCCCTTCCTGCAGAAAGCATCCGTGGGCATCACGGTCCTCAACCTGTGTGCCCTCAGCATCGACAGGTCAGTGCATGTAAACGTGAGCTTTCATAATATTTTGCTATAATTCTCATGTAATGACGGCAAATATAAGATGATCCCTTCAGGGACCTTCTGGGTTGGTAGTAATTGTGCTCACTCACTGGGAAAATGATTTATTGCTATGTCTGTTCTATTTTTGTTGCCTCCGTGTTGGAAATGGGTTTGATGGGATGGCATTTAAGACGCCCTTTCCCCATTAAGTATATAAAACATGAACGATACAGGACGCTAATATTAAAAAATTCTGTCTTGATAGCAAACCTAATGCCAAGTTCAATCTTAATAGCACCTTTAATAGAACTTCCCTTATGAATAAATGAGGATGGTGAAGTGCTGAGGTTTAGTGTCGTTTCACTTTGTACACCAGACACAACTTTAGAGATAAGAGGCTCGCCTGCGTCTGGCTCCAAGGTTCAACACATATTTAATGACCTCTATTGGGCGTAAAGGAAAGACAAGCTGCGGTGCTGCAGAGATGCGTTCAAGAGCAGCTGCTCTGTATTTGTTTTCAGGAAAGCATACATTTGTGTGTGTGTGTGTGGTGTGTGTGTTTGTGGGGGGGTGTTACTAGTCTTCCCTCATGTTTAGGGGACATAAATCTTTATTCACAGTCACATTGTGGGGACTCACCGCAGTTCGGGGACATAAAGCAACTCCCCACAATGTTTTTCTTAAATCGACGACTTGGTTAAAGTTTGATGTCAAGTCAAGGTTCAGGCTCGGGGTTAGTCTGCAGGAAATGAGTGTCAGTCAGTGTAATGTCCTCTGAAGTGATAGTATTTGTGTGTGTGCATGTGTGTGCATGTGTGCGTGCGTGTGCTCGCTACAAAAGTACCCGAGTCTCTTTTGCATCTTTTCAATGTTGGAGGAAGAGAAAAAGGTGGATACATTACAACATAGTAAAATATAAATGCCGCCATGTTGTTCGACAGAGAAATTCAAATGTGTCATGAAAAATATATTGTTTTTGCCATAAAATCTTGATGGAGGATTTTACTAAAACATTTCGACAAGTGGTTCCCATTAATGAAACAAACAAGCAAACAAGTATTCAGTGCACAGGAAGCGCAAGCCAACACACAGACCTCTCTGCCAACATGGGCCAGTCTGTTTGGAGGCTTCACAAAAATATAAATATTGGATATTTAAGATAAACAATTGATCATCTCTCGCCATTAATTGTTAAGATTCTGATACGCTTTGCTGACTCAGCAGTTTGCAGTGTTTGGTGTGCTGCCTTGCATGAAGTTGTTAGCTTTGTCAGACACAGCGGAGGAAGAGGATGATGAGTTTATTGATTTCTAATCAATGATAGAGCTCTGATTGAACTGCTGCAGCTCTGTATACCATAATAAAAGCACATATATACGTCCTTATTTCAACAATAAGCTTCATGCAAATTGATTATTCTAATCAGTTGTGATGCAGTAGATAACGATCCCTCAATTAGATATATCTAATCTATTTGGTACGCCTGGACCTTAACCCTGTGTCTCCATGTCTCAGGTACAGAGCCGTCGCGTCCTGGAGCAGAGTGCAGGGAGTCGGCATCCCTCTGTTCACAGTCCTCGAAATCATGTCCATCTGGGTGATGTCGCTCATCCTGGCGGTACCGGAGGCGGTCGGATTCGACATGGTCAGCTTCAACTACAGGAACGAAACCATCAGAACCTGCATGCTTAACCCCAAGTCGGACTTCATGATGGTATGCTTTCATCCCTCTCTTATCAGTTTGGATAAGAAAACTGCTGTTAATTCATTTTGTGTCACGTTGTTTTTCTTGTGCCCGGGCCAAGATGTGCTTCGTAGTACACTGTGTCAAGGAACAGGTCCGGGAGAGTCGTTGAGTTTTGCCACAAAGAGACAAAACATTACGCGATAGGAGCCACAACTTTGTGAGGACTTCTTAAAATGAAAATGAAAATGCAAAGACAGTTAGTATTGTTTGTTAGGAGTCAGTTTAAAGGCCAGTTGGAACACATTTAGTTATAGAAGCGTCGATCACCTGCAACTCAACCCAATGACAGTCCATCGCGGGGATATGTACTTGATACTAAAAAGGTTCTTGATCCTCAAGCCGGTCAACTTCCTCTCCAACACACAGTTGATGATGGTGATTGTGGGCTTTTTTACATCCTTGAAGCACATAATTGATTGCAGGCCGAGTGCAATTATCTGGGCCTGCAATCTGAAGCCGCAAGCTGAACCACATGTGCGTATGTATTCCATTTGCACAAAGCCGGAGCAATCTGTCACAGTTATCAGCAGCACCAAATAAGCCTTACAGCGTTATTCTTGAAGAAGTATCTCACCACTTAAAAGGCCTTTTGATAAAACTGGCTGGTCTATGCAATCGAAAGGCACAAATCTTTTTGAAGTTGCTGCTATATAAACAGGGAAAGCTGAAACAGGGGCTGCAGCGTTCCCTTTTGCAAAAGATAAAAACAGAGATGCACGCGTCCTGCTGCCTTCCGTGTCCACTCCCAGGCCGCTGTAACGTTGCTTTGTTAGCATTAGTGGTGAGGCGCTGGAATTACAATCTGTAGTTCAATCAAGCCAGCTGAAGTCTGCAGTATGACGGTGAGCTCAGGGTGCAGGCAGCATGAAGGGAAGTTAAACATCTTACAAATCCTGTTTAGCTTGGGGTTTGTTTGTTTTTTTTTCTGCACACAAGGCCAAGTATTCGCGAGGACTTTTTGAATTTTTTATTAAATTGTGTTATGAGGATCAGGTCTGCAGGATTTTAAAAATAGTGGTGTGTTTAAAGAGCATACTTACAGTACAACTTTAATCCCAAAGAGAGCGCGTCGGCTCGATTATAAGCAGTGAAATTAGATGTTTGGTTTGTTTTTTAAGAATTGTAGAATGCACACAGGGTGCAAGTGGAGCACTCACACGGATCGATTGCAGGGGTAGTCGGCTGGACGTTTAGGTCAGGTGCAGTCTCAAAAGCAAAGAATATAATTACAAGGACGATTGAAAGCTTTTCAATTTCTTCTTGATGTTGTTCCAATGGTTTGGTAGGGTGCAAGTAACTTGGAATAAGGCAACTCGATTGTGCAATTAGTGCATAAATATGCATGTTTCTTTATAGTTCTACAAGGAGGCAAAGGACTGGTGGCTGTTTGGCTTCTATTTCTGTGTCCCGCTGGCCTGCACGGCCGTCTTCTACACTCTGATGACCTGCGAGATGCTCAACAACAGGAACGGCAGCCTTCGGATCGCCCTCAGCGAGCACCTCAAACAGGTTGGACAATGCTATACTTTTAACCCCTGTTCCTTGACTATTGCTCCGCCCCTGATCCCTGTGACCTTCTTGCCACCTTTAAAAATATCCTGTGCGAATGGCAGTCCTCCAGGTTTTATCTAAACTGGAAGCGATGTAAGGAAGGGTGCATGGTGCACATCCAAGAAGCACAAACAACTCTCATCTTATAGTGCAGTAATAACATCCAGCAGCACAAAAGTCTGCCAAGTTCAACTATCTAAATGGGATTCGGGAATAGCATCCATCTGTGATCGGGATCTATGAGGTAGTTGCTAATCAAAACAACTCCATGAAAAAGCCCATTGACGCTTTGCAAAATGTTGTTTGCAGAGATCAAATCTCACATAGCCTTTGCTCAAACTGGTAGTTTGAGTATCCACACCACATCCTTTTTGTATGGGCATGAAGATTGATGGACACAAACTGCTCTCCACTCATAGTATTATATTAGGCTTTTATTTTACTTTGGGGTGTGAATTATTAATATCTATTGCAACGTTCTGATGGTAATCTTAGACCAGTACCAGCAGTGGTTTTAACATCTCCTCTTTAATGGCAGAGCGTAATGTGTTGTTTCTCTCTGCAGAGGAGGGAGGTGGCCAAAGCCGTCTTCTGTCTCGTCCTCATATTCGCCCTCTGCTGGTTCCCGCTGCACCTCAGCAGGATTCTCAAGAAGATGGTCTACCGCCAGAATGATGCCATGCGCTGTGAGCTGCTCAAGTAAGTTACGGACTGACAGACCCCGACCACGACAGTTAATCAAGCGGCTGCAGACGTACAGCTGCACTGTCGTCTCTTGATTGTGAGATTTTGTTTTCGCTGCATTAGTTCACGATCTGGTTTCAAACCGATGCTGGATAAATGTTGGAGGAAATATGTGGAGAGACCTCATAGAAACGAGGCTGATTACTTGTGCCTTTTTACTATTACATAACATCCGACTTCTAAACGACCACTGTGGTTCTTCTGTTCAAAATAATAACAATAGATTGTTATTATGTTTCCAGCTTCCTCTTGGTCCTGGATTACTTTGGCATCAACCTTGCGACAATCAACTCCTGCATCAACCCCATTATCCTCTACTTTGTCAGCAAGAGGTTCAAAAACTGCTTTAAGGTATAGTACCTCCCTATAGCTGATATATATATAATGAATGGGTTTTTCCTCTCACATGCAGACAAACACACACTCACTTTTGATTAAGTCCGTCCAGTAAAGTAAGTAGTGCTTTTAGGCTATGACGGCGATGACATTCCTTGAGCAACATGTAAAAGCAGACTGGTGATTTATGTATTCACTTTGTTGGCTGAGGTCACACTGCAAATGTCTGTCAAACAGGCCCGAGCTGGAGATAAACCATGTCTCATGTTTGCACGTTAAAGGAGGAGGGTGGTGGAGGTGGGGGCACAAACCAGAGGATGGCTTCACACATCTAAAAAAACTGCTGTTAAAATATTCTCTTTCCTCTCCTCCCATGTTCCTCCAGTCGTGTTTGTGCTGTTGGTGCTACTCTGACAACCAGCTGAGCAGCACCGGACCCATGAATGGAACCAGCATCCAGTGTAAAAGCCCCGAGCCCAACAACCTCCTCACTGAACGCAGCATCAGAAAGGACAGCAACTGATCGCTCACCAGAGGAATATTTATAAGCTCTTTAATACACCCACGCAGCGAGCTCTTCAAATGCAATCAATCCGCACCACAAAACATATCCAATCAGAAAATAAATGGACCAGCGAGGCCTTGAGTGTGGCAGGAAAGATTAGGACTTAACAGGAATAGACAATAAATCAGATGTACAATGCTCTGAAGGGCCTCTTAGGGGTCTTAACTTTCTAAAACAAACTCCTTGTATTCCCACACCCATCTACAGTGACACTGTAACAGGAGAGGGGAAAAGGGGGAGGGCCCCATGAGCACAGCGCTTTAACAGGATGCAGCTGAACTATAAATTACTCTCAATTAGTAGTCGCTTGCTATTCCTATAAAGGGCAGCACTGCTGGGAAGGATGCACAGAGCTACAGGAAGGAAAAAAGCAGACTGCTCGCTGTCAGAGGGAATGATGGGTGATGAGTATGCGCCGTTCCCAGGAGTTTGCTCCTCAGTAATGGTGGAAAACAGGAAAGCATGTTACCGACTCGGGCAACAATTTCATTTCCCATTAAACATGCCAGTGGTTGTACTCCCACTTATTATTAATTTAGCTGCTTAGTGACATAAGTAAAAGGAATGTTTGAATAATTTGCTTGACAACTGTCTTCTTCTGCTGGCCAAAAAACTTTTTTCTGTATGTTCGGAAAAGAGATCAAATGATTCATGACCACAATGACATCTGCTTACGGTTATTCCAACAATGAAAGATTTAATGGCTGAATCAGCAGGGTTGCAGGTTGTAAACCAGTACAATTGTATTGTTATATCGCATGCCAAGCAAGTGATGAATAAGGACTATTACACAGGTCGGATACGTCGACGTGAAGACATGCCTCTCATATATCGGACACCACTGACCAAAAATGGACAGGAACAAGCTTTTTTTCTCTACAACACTGTGAACTTTGCCAGGTATAATCAACAAATATTGTGACGTGTATGCTCATATAACCCAAGGAATATATTTGTATAGTGTCCACTTTTATAAAGTGTTTTATTTTGCAGTAACAATAGGTATTTTACCCAGACTACATTACATGTGTAGCCTAATGACAAAGTCAGAGAGAGTTTTTGAGTTGATTTTGGTAGACACAAACATTGAATCTATACGTAGTAGGCTAATATGAACATAGTAGCCTGTAACTGGAATAGTTAGCCATTCGAGTTATTTTGCAAAAACAGAAAAATTACCGATGAACACAAAATATACATAAAATCTAAAAAAAAAGATAATTATTGAATGCATTTTTCAGATTTTATGTATATTTGCATTTACTGTATATCCTTATGGTTTACGCTGTGAGTTAGCAGAGATGATTGATACCACTCTTATTCCTATCCGTTAACATGAAGCTACAGTTAGCATCCACTTAGCTTAGCTTAGCATAATGACTGCAAACAGGGGGCAACAGCTAGCTTGGCTCTCACCAGCCACTCTGTACCTCTAAAGCTCACAAAGCTGAAGTGAAAAAAAACATTTATTATTTTTGCTAGCTGGCTGTAGCTAATATGATAAAACAAAAACTTCAAATAACATGTTCATTTATAAGGTTTATAGATGCTGGTGGGTGGACTATTTTCTTCGGGCAGAGCCAGACTAGCTTACTGTTTCCTGTCTTTATGCTAAGTTAAAATAGGCTAAGTGAGCTAGGTGGCAAGTGGCTGTGACAGATAAGAAAGCAAATACGTGTATTTCCCAAACTATTCCTATACTGTGGAAATCAATCAACTACCAAAGAGCTATACTGCTTTATTTTATATGTGAATACATGTAAACTTTGTGTGTTTGAATGTGTGTTAGCATGAGTTTGAGAGAGACGTGTGTATACTTATTTTGACGTGTTTATTTGGAGTGTTTTGCACACTGTGTACAGAAGAACCGGCTATTTCTCTATAGTCCTATTTTACCACTATCCATCAAAGTCCTTCAGAATATCCTGTAGTAAATGGAATTCATATTTGTTTGGTGTCATTGTTCACCTCATGTTAGTGCTGCTGCTTATATCAATAAATCCATTCCCCATCTCCAATGTCAGGAACTAAGTCGTTTATTTCAACATCATACTAATATTGGTTTCTACGGGCAGTCGAGGGGGCCCCTTCTGTTTTTCATCTGCATCTGTGAGAAAGAGGCGTCTGGGAGTGATTTCAAGCACACTGTGACCTGCTTGGAAACCGAGCCCTGAGGGTTGCTAATCTCCAGAGAGGATGTGAGCAGCTCGGACGATGGGAATCTGATACATATAACTCACTTGTCATGTGTGTTGCCAAAAGAGGATCAAGATTTAGTCATATGTTCGTTTAATGTGGCAGGAACTTTATTTTTTTCTCTCTCTACATAAATAATACTATTGCGGTAATAGATAAGTTGCAAAAAATACTGAAAAGCATTCATGCAAGTGACGGCAATGTATTTCAACAAATATATATTAGTCCATGTCACAAGCTTTTTGCCTAAGTAGATCAAATAAAGAGGCATCAGGACTGAGCTGTTGGCAGCTTCTCACAATTTTGTATCGACTGCTGGGACAGAAAGTCTCATTAACCCGGGATTACACTTTATCCTGCTCAGAAGGAGACAATTACCAGAACCATGTAGTCCCATACACAAAGTTCCAACAAACCCAAGAACAACAGAACATTTATGCAGCCATGTGTTTTTTATTGCATGTCAGCTTGTAATTTTTTCAAGTGATAAGTCTGAGCCAGGTCAAAAAAATAATTCCAATTCCAATAAAGGGAATATGATTCAGACTTGAAGAAACACTGAGTTCCTCAAAGCTTTGG
>CAAKHC010019598.1:13356-25458 GCA_901007825.1 Macroramphosus scolopax | reverse complement strand
GGGAACGTTACGAAAGGAGGAAGTCGTCCCGTAAAGCTGCATCCACACCAGCAAGGATTCGGGGACCAGCGACTTGCAGCATTGACAGGTGAAGTGATGGGAAGGTCTCCGGCTAAACTGAACAAATGTGCATTACATAGACACACATGAACGTACTAGCCAGCGTACGTATGTCCTTGTAATGACTTTCATGTTCATGCTAAAAAAGATTCTCTCTCCCTCCCTCGTTCTCCCGCTGTGGCTCTTCGGCTGTGTTGAGAGAAGCAGCTTCTACTGTAACAAAAGACACACACACACACACACACACACACCTTCCTTCTCCGATGCTCGGCTCCAACACATGAATATATTCATATTTTAGAGGAGAGGCGTAAAGGCTACTTGACATGAATCTCGTCCTCGAGGTTCAAATTTTCCACAGCGGCACACACACACGCCGAAAAAAAAAAAAAAACAGCAGTGGGGGGAAACGGAACCTAATCAAACACGGGATTGCACATGCTGATTTACTAAAGTGTCATTTAACAGTCAAGGTGACGGAGAGCAAAGCAGCAGCGTTGCAACGTTGCAACCCCGGTTGCATATAAATGTGTCTGTTATGTCTTTACGCTGCTGAGACGTCGTAGCAGGAAGGTCGAGATGGAGAGAAAGCAGGAGACTTCAGGTTGAGCCTCGTTTTGGTTAAATCACGCAAGTCTGTGAGCTTAACTGACTGTCCGCTGGACTTAATGTCCTTTACAGATGTGAGCAGATGTGCCTCGTCCATGCATATGCCGGTTGGAGACCGAATGATGATTTTGTTTACGTGCATGCGTGCGTGCAGCTGCTGCACGTACTGCAGATGTTTGATCTGTGTGTGTGAGCGTGCACAAGCTGACTGATGAGACGCTCTGCATGCCAGCTGAGAGGCAGTGTCAGGATCGTAATTGCACGCATTTGCTCTCATTTCAATGTGTGTGTGTGTGTCTGCAAATTTGTGCGAGTGTGTGCGTCATCGCGATCACACTCGCGGTTTCAAGCACGCGTCTCCCGGTGAAAAAAATCTTCCGGCTTCAAGTGGTCACGACACACAAAGGCGGCTGCCAGCTCGCAGGCTCGGGGGCCAGACACAGTGCCTCGGAGATGACAGACGCCTCTCGCTCTGACCCCGCCGTCGGCCGGGCGCACCAGAACACGGCTCACTGCGAGTTAATTGGGGAGAGGGATTAACTTTTGTAAAGCATGGTTTGGTGTAATGTTGCTATCAGAGGAATCAAGCGATCTGAGCCTGGTGGTCATTAGGAGAGTCAGCAGGTTGTAACCTTTGACCTGCCCTGAGCTAGAGCCCCTTACCTTAAACAACCTTAGTTAAACCCTTAAGAAGACCCTTAAGATACACATTAAAGTCTGACAACGGAAAACAAACAACACGTATTTACTTAATGACGTAAAATCGGCATTGCATGTGATTCCAGTTTGGATGTGATAATTTGGGGAGAGGGCAATGCGATATTTAGAGGGACAAAAAGGATGATTAAATTTAAGATATTGGAGGATTAGTTTCTAATCTGGGAGGCCACAGACCCCAATCCACACACCCGGGGTCTCAATTAAGAACAATCTGAACTGATAAGAGATTGCATGTGAATACGCACACACACACACACACACACACACACAGAGAGTTGATGTAATCTAAAGTTCTTTCACAAACACAGAACATTTGGAGGAATCAATTAAAGTCTGGGATTTTATCATAATTTCAGCCCTTTTGTCTCGTTCTCGGTGTCAGTTTGGGACGCAACAGGCAGCTGTTTTCATTCTAAAGCTCCGTTAACGCAGCGCTCTGACGAGACAGGCAGCAGACAGTCACCGTTAGCGACCGACCGATGGAGACGGTGGGATGTTTAGCAGCTAAAGAAGAAGCAGGTATCTCCATCAGGAGTGAGACGGATTAAACACACAGCTGCCGGAGGCGTCGGAAAGATAAACTAATGGCGAACAAGTTCACCACATCGATATAACCCGAGTCCCTGTTGTGTTCACGTCTACTTCCACCGCCCCGAAGTCTGTTCTGCAGGAGAGGAAAAGAAATCTGGGCGGATTTAATCTTAGATAAAAAAGCAACTACAATCAATCCGAGTAAACAGATCTCACAACAGTAAGTAATTTAATTGCCAAACAAAATAAGACAGACGAGCTACAAAGCAGGAATTTCAAGGTTTCAGTGTCTTTGTAAAAATTACAAAGAGACGGAACAGGAGCCCGGGAATACAGGAGCCTTGAAACGAGGGGGGAAGGGGGACGTAGGAACCCGGGAACGAACCCCCGGCTCCCGGAGAGATCTGACAGACTAACCCACATACATCAACATTGTAATGACTACGATGTGTGTGTGTGTCTTTGTGTGCACGTGTGGTGACCCTGTGTCCATCGGCATGCTAACCCCCATCATATCACCCGGCATCGACGATAGCATCCGCATCTGCAGCGCATTCCTTGCAGGGCCAGGAGGTGACGAGAGCATCCTACGCCAGAATGACTCGGCAGGATTTCTTTAGCGCTCCCTCCGTCCCCACACTCCAGCCTACAGACTGACTCACTGCTTCTCTGGCCGAGGCCCAGTCTGTCTCAGCTCCTCCTGTCCTCCCCTCTCTCTCCTCTCGTCGGAGCGCCTGTGATCTCATATGAATGGATGCCTACGCTGGGAGGCTTTCTGCAACACTGCTCTCGACCCATCTACTGAGATTCTGATTACAAAAAAAAAAAGGAGGCGCAGGAGGAGGAAGGCTCAGCCTGCAGTGTGGAGGGAGTGGAGGAAGTCGATGCGGCTCCCGACAACCGGACTGTCAGGAAGACTAACCGACTGTGTTAATGTTCGGCTTGGACGCACCGGAGAAACAAAAGAAATGGTAAAGAGCTGCTAACTAAAACGGAGGCGGGAGAGGATATATTTACTGACGCCTTGGCGAGATCGATAAAGATCTTCCCTCTCTGCTTCTGCTGGGAGTTCCTGCCTCGTCCTGCCTGTCCCACCAAGTCGCTTCAGCTTTCCAAAGCTATCGAAACCTCTTTCATTCACACTTCTGCCGTCGCTCCTTCTGTCGATTCATCTTCCTGCCGGCGTCCTCCGAGGCCGTTAGAACGCTTTCCTTTAAATATCACAGCAGTTGTATTACTGCTGAACATCCCGCCTGTTCCCGCCGCCGCTATACACATGTGCTTGATGACACGATGGTTAGACGTGGAAAGCTAGCGTTGCATCTCTTATCGTCGCTCTTCGGAACGACCCCAATCAGAAGTCTATTAAAGAGCCGCTGTCATTGATGATGTCCCTTCTCCTTTTAATAGCATCGAAACACTAACAGAAACCAAACTTCTGGACTGCTGATACGGCGTCTATGAGTATGTTTTGTCCATGATCACCAATAGTTGGTCCTGATGATGCTCCATCTGCATCTCCTGGCTCTTCTACACCAACACCAGCGTCTATAGACCTCCTATAGGAGATACCTCCTATTTCCTAAGGCTAGCCTCCTTCCCCCTGTCGTCTGGCCCCGGCTCGCATCCTCTGCGTGTCCTCATAACGTCTGCGTGGATGTGTGTCGTCGTGCCGCGATCGGCTGTAAACAATGTGAGCGCGGAGCCGCAGCACAAAGACCTTCAGTGACAAACGGAGCCGAATGTATTTTAAAAAGAGGGCGCAGCTTTAATTAATTAGCAATTGTAAAATGTAAACAAGTGTGACAAAGGATAAAAGAGAAGAGGACTTTGTAGTAAAACTCTTTATTCTGTCCGTTCTACTAGAGTTCAACCTGCCAGGCTCTGGGGAGGAAGAGGAGGAAGAGGAGGAGGAGGAGGATGAACTCCCTATTTAACTATAAAGGACAGTAATGAGTTTCAGGTGATTATACAATAATGAAAACATCATTTTAGGAATATTTCTGATTGCCGCCTATAATCTATCCTAAATTCTACACACTTGAACTTTAAATCTACTCACGATCAGCTTCATGTGTCTCGGTTGAACGGCTGCGTCGCCCTCCACCACCTGACAGGCGGAAGTCAGGGTGAAGTTTAGAACAACCATCGAGGGGGGAAAAGTGAGAAGCAAAGGTACAAATTGGAAGGTGGGACTGAGCGCCGGCGGATGCATAATTATTTCAAAGGTTTCAGAGATCCGTCGGATACAAGCCCGAGTCTGTCTTACGAGATAATTACACCGCCGCACGGCTTTGACACCCAAACCGCAGCTGCACACGACACCTCCAACAGGGATCCAACAGCAGCCATCTGGAAACACCGGCTCATGTTTTTATTACTATTTCATCTCTGGAAACGGAACACTGAGAGCCTGGACCGGACTGCAGCAGATTAACAGGGCGTAAAGTAAATCAATGTAAACCAAAGGAAGCATTTACCTTTTAATACGAGCTGCTTCAAGTGCAAGTGTTGTTATTAAATGGATTCATCGCCATGAATCGTCTCGCATTACGTGTTTGCTGCTGTTCAGGATGTGAAGCGGAAATACGATAAGATACAATACGATCAGATGGAATACCAATTCCTTTAAATTATGCTGTAAAACAATACGACTGTGAACCAAATTCAACATTTAATTACCATTAAGACCCAAACTTAATAGTCATTCACAAGTAGCCTATAAACAAAGTGATTGGGCGAAAGATCGACCGACACATCGACCGTCAGACCGACGTCGCTACCGGAGTCGGTGAATCCTCTAGAAAACAGGCTTAACTTGTTATAAATATGTTGAGTGATTCCAAGCTGCCTGAGAAATTAGTATTCTCTGAGAGCTGCGAAAAGCCCCGAGGTGAAACCATTGTAAGGGACGGCCAGACTGATATCTAACGTTGAAATTAATTAGTACAACTGTCTCACTCATGAGGTTTCGTGTATTTGCATTTTCCCCCCCTGCAAAACGTCCGAGCTAAATACATTATGTATAGACGAGGGGTTGAAGGCTGGGATTCGTCCTCTTGAATTCCAAATGAGGAGAGAAGGAGGACTGAGGTCTTTGTTAAGTATCCCCCCCGTCTTCCTTCTACTTCCTTCCATCCGATTCAACCTCTTCTCATCTCCTGACGTCTCAAGTGACTTTGCAGCTTTTCCCGCCGTCTCCGGAGACGCAGTGACTCTCAGGGTTAGCTGCGCTGGACGGCGGCGCTTAATAAATGTCAGAAGCGGTCAAGCGCCCCCCCCCGCAAGAACACAACACGCCCTGAAAGCTGCTGGCGGCCACCTGTCCATCATATCAACTGAGTGTCAGATCACCGGGTCTGTCACTTAACCCGTTCACCGATTGTCAAAGCAGCAGATCACCGGCCCGCTGATTGGACCGGCTTTGATGGGTGATCGCAGCGGACAGCGGACACCTACTTCCTGGAGGTGAGCTGCACGTCTCAGATCATCGTGTGATCGCAGTTTTCGGAGCTCTTCAGTGTTCAGTGAACTCTCAAGTCACATTAGTTCTCGGATGCTGGTTTATCACTTAAAAACCCGGCGGGGAGAGTTTCTATATGGGTCCCCGATGCCAACTGGATTACCAAATAATAACTCCTAATTCCTTTTTAAAAGTAAATTCTCCACTTGTGACGAGAAAGTGAAGGGGAACAAGGATTCCCGGCGAGCAGGGTGCGTTCCCTTCAAGCACCGAATGTGCTCTCGTGAATAGATTTTAAAACTGGATGTCATTTAAGACCGTTGATTTAATATTCCGGGAGTATTTTTTTTCATGCGTGAGTTATTAAGACCCACATTCAAGCGTTTCTATGTGTGTGCGGTTTCAGCTGTGTATATTCCCTGGCTGTGTGTGTGTGTGTGTGTGACAACCTGCTGGTGTGAACCTACAGGTTCGCACCTGTGCCCCAGCGATGGCAGCGCCTCAAAGGCAAAGGAAGTGACCCAAATAATGTGTGCTTAGTTAAAAGGCTCGCAGAGAGTCAGGGGGGGGAGAGAGAGAGAGCTCTGATTTCGCTCGACTCCTTCGCCCCCTGCTCACGGAAAAAAAAAAAAAAAAACATGTGCCGATTGAAACGCCCTCTGTTTGCATACAGCGATGACGGTTCGGTGAAAACTAACAGTTCACACACGGGCGGCAAACTGTGACACTGCCCCTGCACGGAAAGTCACAGTACATGTTGCACCAGTGTGAGTTAATGAGGGAGACGAAGAAAACTGAGAAAGAGAGAGAGAGAGGGCGGTGGGAGTTAGCAGACGGACTGTCTCATTATTTCCAGGTTCGTGTGCACGGCTTACCTCTCTCTGGCGAACTTGAGGGAGTGGAGGATGGCGGGTCTCTTCTGCCTCAGGTTCCACAGGTGGACGGTGTCGTCAGCCAGAGCGCTCACGAGTGCTCCCTGTCACAGGGAGCGGACATGCAGAGGGGATTAACACGGCGTCAATAACACGCACGGCGGGCCGCGACGACAGAAACGTCCATAAACACACAGACGGGCGGGACATGCATGAGTCAAACTGTATTCCGAGGCAGCTCAGGCTGACTTTAAAATCAGGCCGCTCTCTCCCAGGTAACGACGATGATTCATAAGACGTCCATATGAGGATGTGTGTGTGTGTGTGTGTGTGTAGGAGGCACTAAAAAATCATTTCCATCTCCCCCGGGGGGGGGGTTGGTTTGTTGCTGCTGAGTCACAGTCACACAGACGCTGACAAACATGCAGGCACACACACACAGAAATACATCATGCATTCCATTCCTCATTAATGTGAAGAAAAACAACCTCATGCTACACTCACTTTCCAATTTATTATGTACATCTGCAAGTATCGCAAACAAACAGCCCTGAGAATGATGATGATGATGTTCCGTATTAATGAACCTGTTTAAGTGTTACGGTTATTCGGAGGGACTGGTGACCTGCACTGGTTTAAAATTGCGTTCCTAATATTTCATCGATAACCATTTATAGAATATAAGATGCACTGGGTGTACCTAATAAACTGGACAGTGAGGACAGGATGGTGCCGGGTGGTGTGTTCATCACCACCACTCTTCAGGCTTGTCAAATGGCACTTGATAAAAGGCTTTAGCACACATAGCTGTGGTCTTTGGGTTCATTAGCTTAACATGTCATATTGACAGAACTGCCTGTTTTGACTGATCGACGGCTCCGTGAGGATCCGGCTGAGCCGAGGGATTTAAAGAAGAACCGATGCTACTACGAGTTATACACAAAACAAACGGGTGTAATTTGTGTTATCTTATCTGATTAATGTGCCAATTAAATAGCAAGAATAAAGCATGTGACTTTTATACCTTTTATACAAGAAGCCATTAAACTATTGTGTCAAATGAAGGAGTGAAGGGAGATACGGAGGACGGGTAGTGAGATATTCCCCACCAATCATCACCATGCGTAGACCCTTCCTACTAGCTACTTGTACTACATTTCAAGGGATGAAATGCGATTACCAGGGATGAGCAGTCATGATTCAGCCCCTAAGTCTTCTTAAATGACATGCAGCAAGCTTGGACTATTTATACTGTCTAAAGGATGCTGGGCAGGGAAGAATGTGATATGATTTTTTTTTTTTTGCAGAGTCATTACCCAGAGATTTACCTGTCCCGTAGGCAAGACGAGAGTCGACAAAGCCGAGGGAAATCTATCTCGGAGTAATTAAGCGGTGCGATGTTGTGTCAAGTTTTCCTACCTCGTTGATGAGAAACTGCAGCTGGATGACGGCCGCTCCGCTCTCATGCTGACAGTAACACTCCACACCGGGGCGACCGAACCTGAAAGGTTTCCAGTCAAGGAATGTGTAACACAGCCGATTAGCAAAACCACTAGAGTGTGTTTTTGGTGTGTGTGTAGGCAGCCCGGTTTGTTACAGCACTGTAACCAGGCGTCTTTCTTCCTGCACATACGGCAGCCTGGAACAAGTGTCCCCTGCATTTGAAAGGTCATTTGCTCCTCGCGACACCTGCTTCAAAGGTCATGACATCTGTTACCTGGTAACCTGCCAGGAAGGAACATGGAAAAAATCCACCATGGCATTTCATCCGGAACTGCATTTGACTCATATTCAAATCTTCAGAAACATTTTAATTATCCAACACCTCATTATGTCCCCGTGGATCGGAGCAAGCTGACATCTTGGTATGTCACACAAAAGACAGAGCTTGAGGAAGATTGGCAAAGCTGCAGTGAGAGGAACAGAGCTAAACACGCTGCCGTCCTACCGCATCAAATAATGAAGCTCCCAGCGTATCAATTACAGACTCGTTTGCACTCCCCTTCCGTCGTGCACCCGACCCGACGCACAAGGGACCCTTTGGCATCTGTGTGAGACACAGCAGGCTTTTAAATAACTCTGATATTAAGCCATTGGAGTCACTATAGGTCATTATTGGGGATGAAAATACTCACTGTTGATGGGGATGCAGCGCGCACACACACACACACACACACACACACACACACACACACACACACACACACACACACACACACACACAGCAGCCTGAACAGTTGCTCTGTGCGTCATGTTGAGAGGAGATTTACATTACAGTGAACACAAAGCAGTAGCTTATGCGTTGGCGTGAAGACGCTGAGTGTCGGTATTCGACGCGCGAGGATGAGAACGGCCATTGAGGAAGAGAGAATGTAAGGAAGAGGGGGGGGTGGGGGGATTTCTGATGTTCAAATATGTATAGAATGAATCAGCAGGAAGTCGATGCTGCGAGAGCAGATGAGAAAATAATGGCAGAGGGAGCGGGAGGATACAGTTAGACAGGGATTAGCAGCTCGGAGGGAAGATGCAGAGCAAAGACAGACGAGGCTGGGAAGCGTGCGTGCGTGCGTGCGTGCGTGCGTGCGTGCGTGCGTGCGTGCGTGCGTGCGTGCGTGCGTGCGTGCGTGCGTGCGTGCGTGCGTGCGTGCGTGCGTGCGTGCGTGCGTGCGAAAGTAAAAAAAATATTTCAGAAAAGCAGCTACCTATCAATACAAATTGATTAGGAGCATAATAAAAGGATATATCATGGGTCTATATACACATAGAAAACAGTGTGTGTGTGTGTGTGTGTGTGTGTGTGTGTGAGAGAGAGAGAGAGAGAGAGAGAGAGAGAGAGAGAGAGAGAGAGAGAGAGAGAGAGAGAGAGAGAGAGAGAGAGAGAGAGAGAGAGAGAGAGAGAGAGAGAGAGAGAGAGAGAGAGAGAGAGAGAGAGAGAGAGGGGGGGGGGGTGACTTCTCTTCCAGGTGAGTCGGTGAGCTCACTGTTACTGATTATAAACCTTCCTTCTCTCTATACCTCTCTGGACTCAGTCAGCAGCTGGACGTGTTTCACAGTGTGCATGCGTTTAAAGGAGCTATCCAACTAAAAAAAACTGTTCAGACAATCAGCTACCGATCAATACAGACTAATTCTAAGTATTATAGAAGGAATATATGGATCTCCGTGCCCAGAGAAACAGTGAGAGAGGGAGAGCGAGGCAGTCGCTCCGTCAGTTAACCGTGAAGCAGAAAGAAACACCATCACATCTCGGTAATGACTGAAAGCGTCAGGCGGCGGCAACAGAACAAGAAGAGCCTGCGCCGAAAAAAAAAAAAATCGAATCCAAGCACCAATAATCAAGCTTCCTTGCCCACAGAGCAAACTGTGCTTTCAGTCCCCAGACAGGCACCGTTGTAATTTATTACGCTGTAATGCATGTAATCATTCGTGAGGTGTGCTGTGACCATCTCAATGAATAAAGCCTCCACATCAACAGAGCCAGCAACACACAGCATGTTCCTCCTCAGCTAAAAGCCACTAACTCATAATTCTTTACTTAAAAGCTTCACGAGCAGAGAGAAACATCATTGATGAGTTTTCCATCCCTTCGCTCCTCACAGTTCATCCATTTGGTCCACCTGGGTTGATATTCGTCCACGTCGGGAATAATACCGCTAGGTAGTTATCAGCCGACCCTGCTACGGCTGCACGATTATCCCCGGACCATCACGTCTCCTAACACCACTTAGTTCCTTAAGAGGTGACAGTGAATCATTGTAGCGTGAAGGAGACGCAGGAAGGCACCGACGCTAACGAATCTCTGTCCGGAGCTCTCGGGGGGGGAAACCGAACTCCTTTCGGCCTCATCCAAGGAACACGCTTGTTCCCCGGGGTTTCATATTCACTCATTGAAATGCAAAACTTAAATTATCCCGATTGCAATAACCGTCAACGCAATCGCTCCTGCAATCATGCAGCCCCGTAACTCTGCAGTTGCACCCTCGCCGCTTGCAAAACAATTCCAGGCCTTTGAGGAAATATATTTTATTTTACGGCCTGCGGCTCTGCTATTTCGGTTCCTTCTCATGACTCTCATCTGTGTCGTTTCAACTTGCAGCGGGCGAGCTATTTTTAGCCGACATCCGTCTGTACACAACATGCCTCGCACCGAAACGGCAGACGAAAGTTAGCGGCTGGCGGGGAGAGACGTGGTCGGCTCGTTGATTCGAGACATCATCAAAGACGTACTGGGCAAGGGGACACGTCAGGACCGAGGCCGGGTACCACCGCTGTACATCACTGAATACCGAATGATCCATTAAAGCTCTAATCTGTCTGACAGGAATATGAATGTCTGAGATGTCTGAGAAGCAGCTGACAACTCGCCCTGACCCCCCAGCTTTCACAGTGGAAATGCTGGCGACACTCCAATCAGATATCCGGGTGGTACAGTAGCTTCCGTGCTGCTTGAAAAGCCGCCCCTTTGACTCTTCATGTGGATTAAGCTTTGCCCTGGACAGTCGATTAAAGCACGACAGATCTCGGCCTCCTTACAGTGCGGAGTTACAGATAATGGGCAGCCCTCATGGATACTCTTTTATAACCCTTTACGAGCCGGCTGGATCCACAAATAAAATGTCAAGAGACTTGAATGAACCTTGCAATTAATCCTACAGATTTGTCTGTTTCTCACGTTGAATCACATCAGGAGGGTGAAACCTGTGAAGGATGCTCCATATAGGACTTGATAAGATGTCTGGGAAGGTTCTCAGTCATCCGATGACTCGGAGACGTTGCAAACTGACGTCCATGTAAGCGGGAACAAGCATAGATCCGCTCATTTAACGAGACGGTCATGGTCATCAGAAGGCAGCGTTACGTCGTCTTATCAATGCTGTAAGTGATGTGCCTCCGTGACGTGTCGACGTTTCACTCGGAGCAGCTGACAATCTGGACACCGCCACGACATTCAGCCAATTAAAAACAGACTAGTTAAGAAAATGAGCACTTCAACATCCTTCAGTGGGATAAGAATGTATTTGATGTATGGAACTTTTTTTTAATTGGCCTAAAGCCCATCGGCTGTCATGAGCAATATGTATGACCTATACAACTAACAGCCACCAGGGGGCGATCAATGTCTTTTTGCTTTATTTTCAGCAGAAAACGTTGGCTGAATAGCAACCTTCCGAAACGATCCAGTCGTAGACGTCGTCTGCCGACTACAAGAAGTCCATTCTCACGCCTCAAGTTGCTAACCGAACCGTTTGTTGGGTTAACTGGAAGCCCAGAAACTTTAGCTGATGGGTTCAGAGATTGGAATTAAACATGAACATACCATCTTTAAGTATTCAGTTAAACATACAATTCATCACACATTGACTCTCATGAAATAGTGTTAATGCATTGAGGAAGCAGTGAACCAAACAACAAAAACCAGCTCCTCAAACATTCCACATGAAGTCCGCAACTGAGACTTTCACCCATAAGTCCGATATAGACCCCTTTGAGAAGTGTTCGTCCTTCCTGCACAATGTATCTTTCATCTGTGTATCGGAAGTACTCGAGCATCCTTGTCACCTCCATATATGCAGCAGTTCCTGCGTTCCCATCCAACTCGATGTGACTTCATTCAAAACTATTTCCTCACGTTGCCCCGGCAACCGGATCTTCCGACTGAAATGAAATCGTTGTGCTTTTCTGCTCACATCGCCTTCCGTCTGAAGAGGCGGTCATTATCATCTATCGATCGCACGCACGCACACACACACGCACACACACACACACACACACACACACACACACACACACAAGATACTTGTATATTTATGCATTCATGGTGTGCTGCTGCATACCTAATGAAACACA
>CAAKHC010019597.1:25588-35699 GCA_901007825.1 Macroramphosus scolopax | reverse complement strand
AGTCTGCTGTCAGTCAGATCTTACAGAAGCGCCCCCCCTTGTGACGTTCCTGCTGCGGTTCATATGGATAACCAGCAGAGGGCAGACATGTTCAGTGTCTGTAAATTGCCAGCATGTCTCTGTAACACAGCTCCTAATGCATCGAATGTGGTAATGCCTGCCACGCTGTCCTATAATGTTACTTATGTCAATAGCTTGGATGGAAAACATCAGCCTACCACCACTGGTCTGCCGCTGGTCTTGGAACAGCATGTTTCTACTGGTCTACCTGGCACAGTTGTGTTTACATTCATGTGCAGCAAGTAGCAAACTTACGGGCCACAACTCCAGGGTGTCCTTGTTCTACAAAGTTAGTCTATGAAAACTTCATGAAGTGCGGCCTCTCATTTTGTTAATATTTTAGTCTTACATGATACAAATAACATGAAACTGCTCCTGTGTCATTATTGCTGTGTCATTATTGCTGTGTGTATGCTAATTTCCCTGACGGACACCCCCTGAAGGGATCAATAAAGTACTCTGAATCTGAATCTGAATCTGAATCTGAATCTGAATCATTGTACTGCATTCTGTCCCGGGCAGAGGATAACTCACTGAATAACAGGTCAAATAGCAACAGCGCTTGTTTCTTTTTTATATAAAATGTATTTAATAATAGTCTTTGAAATACTGCAAAAAAAAATGCTCATTTTCAAAATAGTTTTTGTGAATGTTGATTAAATTCTAATATGATGTTGGTGTTTATACTATGCCTCAGCCACATTTCATACATACCAACACTATTACAAAACTGGTAGGAATCTCTTGCGACTGATCATGTTAATGACAAGCTTGTCACCAAAATCACATACTAAGTAACACGTTGTGATTAAGGTCATCAATCAATGTATGATTGTAGGGTTGAATTCTACCTTTAATGATGTCAGTATTAAGTCAACACTAACAAAATGTTTAAACCCAATTTTTTAGAGCAAACATTGCCATTCATTTTCCAAAATTGTATCTATGATATATATTGAATGTTTAAAAAAATAAATATACTGGTAATTTGATAATTAAATACTTATACAGATGCACAACATGCTTCTTGAAACATTCACACATCCAGACAAACTGTGTTCTGTTTTAACACTTAGTTTACCTACTTGATATCTATACAAGTCCATTTTCTTTCATTACTTAAAGACAATACACAGGAAATTACTCCATTATTAATGTAAACTGATTCAATAAAACAAATAATGACTCATCTGTCTGTTTCCATGAGTTATACACAAATAAAAATACATACATACTAAAAATTGTGTTAAAAGGTCAAATAATAATGTTTTCAAATCACAGCTTAAGAAGGGGAAAAATATTACACCTTAATAATTTGGGACTTGACAGTCATCTTCTCGTAAAGTTGAAGAACTTCAGTGTCATCTCCCACTTCCACCTTTGGAACTTCTTCCTGTGAAGAGGCCTCAACCTTTTCAAAGAGGAAGTATTATAGTGGATCAATCAATGTGTTCACATGATTTATAATAGATTACAAGGTTGTGGTTACATGCCCAGGGCCTCACAATGTATAACCCTGGATGTACTGTACACCTGATTCAGCAAGTAAATGTTTTACTGTTATGGATTCACTAGCTTCGTAGAATACAAGACCGCTGTAAAGTTAACTGGTCTGACCAGTGTTCAACATGTTTATCTTATTACATGAGTGGGTACACAGCACGCTACCAGTCTATACAATTAAAACACTGATTCAATTTGTTTAGTTTTTTTGTTTTTAAGTGCAACAATAGCATTGGTCTTTTCAACAACAAGAAAAAGACAACAGTTAGCTTCCTACATCAATATACTAAAGTATACGTTACACTAAATGGCCACTTTCACAAGGTACACTTACAGGTACAAAATATTTGAAACACCTCTTGGTATACTGTATATACTTCTAATAAACACTTTTATGATGACAAAGTGTATTATAGAACTTCAAGAAATAGAAGAAACTGTGAGGACGTTTTATATTTCAACTCTTATCATCACTTTTATCTCGTACACTTTTGATTTGAAGTTATTCTTACTCGGAACAGCATTTTGAATTATTTGTCAGTTGTTCTATTGTGTTTATGCCCTGGTCTAGGGGACATAACAGATATTGTTGTCCCCTCTCTTCACACTCCAAAGAAAGGTCAGCCCACCAGCACCGACATTTAACACCATAAACTTCCCTGGCAAGAATAACATATCTGTAATGTCAGAGCTGTCCACTAGATGTCCTCAGTGAAATGATGTTGCCTCACTGAGGAAGGGCCTATATAATGACCTTTATCAACAAGTTAAAATGGGTCCATGAGTTCCAGAAAACATGTTTCTGAAGTTGTTTGCTCGAAATAGCGTTTTGGAAAAGATTCTTGCCTCCTTCTACTCCCCTCTGTCTGTGTCCCTGTCAGAGTGCTGTTTCTGCTGCTCATTACATATTCATGAGCTGCTGCTCATTTCTCAACGCCCACTCATTAACTATTACCATGGTAACGGGGAGAGTGCTGCTCTAGTCTCCAACATACACTCGTTTTGCCCTGGACAACTGTACTGTACCATGTGGCAAAACACTGATTCTTGGTTAGTTTGACAAAACACTGCTTTGGTAGTTTGTGTGGAATTACAAAATGAAACACAACATCTCCGTTGGACCTGGATTAGCTGGTAAACGACTGTCAGAAACGTATTACACTGTTTGGATTCTAGCAGCTAGCAGCTGTAACCTGTGGTGTGGTGCAGCTACCTAAATCTACGTAGGGACGTTGTCTTCAAACATGAATTCCAGCCCTGCTGCTCTTCTGTCCTCTGCTGCCGGGACAAGATGGAGTGATTTGTGCTCATTGTTCCAGCCAACAACAGAACACTTTCCATAGCTTCCACATGGTGACTCCTAACAGGGGCTTCTGAATCCAGAAGACAATGGAGGATATTGGAGAAGTGACTGCTGCACCTGGTGGGTGGAGACATGGTCACTGTCTCTGATGGAGGGTGGGAATATGTAAATGTTTGGGCCCAACGCGTCACTGAACCCTGCTGATGTTGAACAGCAGGATACATTCAGGAACCAGATCTCACTCAACATTACATGGATAGTTTGTATGTGTGTGGAGGCACCAGAGACACAAGATAACACCCCAAATCATAGCAGAAGAGATTTCTTCATGATATGGGCCCTTTAACTCTTCCTGCTGCCTGTCTGTATTACCTGCTGATGTTCTGATCAACCTGATGTTGATCACAGTTTATTGCCTTTCATGTCTTGGCTGCTTTTCAGTTCAGTGTCTGGAACCTCCAAAGTATGTGTTTACAGTCCATAGTGGGTTTTTGTCCACTGAATGTCTCGATCATAACTTGTTGCCTCCAGTGTCCCTCGGAAATCTTCCTCTGAAACCTCCTACTGACTAACCTTCACACAGGAGTTCACTGAGATCCGCAGTGTAACTTATGTTCAACACGGACTCATTAATCAGTCGCTCGATATATTTCCACATAGCTGAATCATGTTTTTTATTGTATGAAACGTAGAAATCAAGGAAACCTGTTTTTATAGTGATTAATGCAGTCGTATGTGTGTTTTGTTGTTTAATGAACTGCCGCCTCCCGCAGCCGCCGAGTGGGAGCGGCCAGCCGCCGCGTCACCGAAGGGTTTTTCCTGCCCGCTCTGTCGGCACGGTTCACCTGCACTTCCACATCGTGAGAGAGAGAAACACTTGGTATCGACCTTTCTCGCCTTTTACCAGACTTCCAGACCAGAGAGACGTATCAGTGTCCGTATTTGCTTCACCGCGACCGACCTGAACTAGCCGAACTCGTCCCCGGTGTCCGGAGACCCTGACAGACTTCATGCGGATGGATTCTTCCGCGATCCCGCTGTTGGTTCTGCTGAGCGCCGGGTCCCTTCTTCAAGGTAAATGTCCTCATTAATGGGATCATTCTCACAGTTGGCTCGTCATGTGTAATACACTTGTTATTGACTGTAGCCGAGTGTATCAGCGACGTGTTGAACGTCACGTCCCCGCCAGCCTTCGGACGAACAGCCGACACAGAAGGTGAAGAACCATCGTCACACCTGAAGCGACCGCTCGAAGTTTACAACTGCGTCATAAAACGTTAAAAAAGATCTTCAGATCGGTTCCTTTGTGTCGGCTGCTCCGACACGATGAGCTGGTAGTAAAACTACAGTTAAACAGTGGCTTGGTGGGCTTTCCCTCCATGACAGGACCGTTTATTTGGGAGTTAAAGTCACAGACGTGATCCGAGCTGTGCAGCCTCAGCGGGGGGCAGGCGGGGTTTAAACCCTGTAAATAAACAGGTGGTGAATGAACGCAGGTATGTTTATCATCCACTAAGCTCCCATGTGATGGCTTTTATTAAAACCCACTTCCTGCCCAAACAAACAGCCCCCGATCCTCTCCCGGCCCCGTGGCCGGGCTGCCGTGTCCTGGAGCCGGGGGGGAGGCCGGGGGGAGGCCGGGGTGAGGCCGGGGTCGCTGCTATCACATCATTTGTTTGTAATTAGGGATGTGGTTGCTTAAACTCAGCTGTAATCCAAACCTCTGTTTGTGAGTGTTGAGCATGGCTGTTTGTGCTTTTATTAGGACTATTTGATAGTTTTAATTAAAAAGTCATTAAGTGACACACTTAATGGCTTCAGTCTTCTCAGTTACTTTTCTCTCAAAGTTGAATTGATTTGGACTTGTTTTTCACAATGATACCTAGTGTATGTTAGCTCCATCCAGTAATAAAACATATAGTCCATTTCCATTACATTTGTAATCAGGCTGAAGGGTATAACTGTAAAAGCTTAAAAAGCCTGTGGGACTTGCTGACCCCTGTTTTGAGGGCCTGGTCCTCGGCCCTGCCCGTCGGAGGCTGATGGTGAAGGACTTCTCTTGCTGACAGGACAGGAGTTGAGCTTTAAAGAGTTCAAATACTAAATGAACTATCACCGGCTCTGGCAGCACTGATGTTGTCATGTGTCACTTACACTGGATAAGTCAGAGTAAATGTTTTTTTTCTTTTATCTCTGACTCATGTCTGAGTCCCTGGCCATCGCCAGCCGCTCACAGAGCTGCTCTTTGTCACGGCTGACGGGTGGACAGCCTGCTAGACTGCTGGCTGAGTGTGTGTGTGTGTGTGTGTGTGTGTGTGTGTGTGTGTGTGTGTGTGTGTGTGTGTGTGTGTCTATTGGGGGGGGTCTCTTGTGGTTCGATCTCCTTCACTTGATGCTATCTGGTCTGTCTCCGGACAACTGACTCCACAGGAGGTGGGAATGCATGTGTGTTTTTTGTATTCATTTCATTCATGATGAATTCCATATTTATCCTTCACACAATAACAGATAGCCGCCCTGTAGATAGAAACTGAAGTGAGTCCCAGACTTGATCCGTAGCAGACCTCACATCAAAGCAGGAATACTTTCAAGACTAAATGTGGCTGCCAGGCTGTTGGTAGTAGGTTACAGAACAGAACGATGACTGCACACTGATCTGAACTCTCAGACTGTGTTTGTATGGATCATATAAATATAGTATCATATATTGCTCTATCTACTGATAATGTTATCACAGTGATGTATGAATTGATTCTTGTTTTGGTGAATCCGGCCATCCATGCCTCCACAGCAGCTCGTATTGTTGACTGCAGGGCTGTTTTTGATTTGAGCCTCTTCTATGGGAGACAAAAGCTCCATAACATAGAGCTTATCTCTGGTCAACTTTGATTCAAATATTTCTTCTCTAACTTCACTAGACAGCTTTCTCTAATGTTCTTTCTTTTCCCTTCCTTAAAGCTGAAAAATATGTAATGTTTTATATTTTTTTGTACCCCATGTTGGTTAAAACTATTGAGTTATGAGATTTTATTACTCAGTAGAACAGTGTATAAATCCACAAAAACTTTGTATCCAGTTTCTGCTTTTCCAAAACATTAACAAACCAATGAGGGCAAAGAGAACTGGGAACTGAACGCTAGTGGAACAGAAAGGAATCTGGATGAGCTGCAGGAGTTCGGCTCTCTACTGCAGACCACAGATTAAAGAAAGGTTTACTAAAGTGTTGACATTTGACTTTAAGTCCTGTTGGCCTTGATCTCCACACTGGCCTGAAATGAATCTAAATGATACATTTTGAGGAAATGTCGGGTTCCCTTCCTCATGACTATAAAAGTAGTTAATAGTACACTTAAAGAATAAATCGAATGGGTTGGTTTCCAGATGAACAATGAATCCTCTCATAGGATATGTGCACATGTACTTTAACATGTATTAATGCTTCAGGTTGGAGGGAAAGTAGGTTTTCCCAAACCAACCTGATAACAATCAGTATGGCATGCGTCCTTTAGGTTGCCTTCGTCTGCCCTAACATGTAGAACGACTTGTTCTTTTCTGGAGGGAAAATACCTCAGCGGGGGTTGGTGGCTGTGTGGCAGGCTGGGTGGAGATATGAAGACGGGGGGGGGAGTTGGAGGGGTAACTAACCTTTAACTTATTTCATCCGACAGCCCCAGTAGCCAATTTCTAAAAGGTCGCAGTCTGTTTCAAGCCCTCCCTAACTCTTTCTGTCAGATGGCTTTAGTTTGATCTGCTGTTCAGAACGCCTCCACCCCCACCTCCACCCCCACCCCCACCCCCCTCCAACAAGCAGACTTCACAGAAACATCCCTTAATTTGCTATTGTCATGTTAAATTGGCAAAGAAAAACAGAGAGATTCTAAGTAGATCTCATGTCGTATCTGTTTTGTTGGCCTGCAGTAGGACGTATGTCCTCCCCCAGTCAGAAACAGTACGTGTATGATTTACTCAACGGGAAGCCGTTCTTCTCATGGTCGGGTGGTGTCGAACGCTGTGGCCCTACGTTGCATCACACTGTGTTTCTTGAGTAGTTGAGCGGGCTTTTCCCCTCATCAGGTTTCTACTGCCCCAACAAAGAAAAATCACCGTACTCACCGAAATATGCAACCACGAGGCTGAAACTACTGTTGATGAGGTCATCTCACAAATCATCACACGAGGCAACATGACTCAGCGTTTCCGCATTTGTGGTGTTGTGTCAGGTTGTTTCCAGTTCATGTCGTGGTGAAATTCCTTTGTAAGCTATGAGTGTCTCAAAAACAGAAGCTAAATGCTGCGTTAACCTCTGTGAGACAGTTGTTAAATGTATCTGATAAAACATCTCTTTTATTGACTGTTGTTGACGGCAAAACTGGAGTCAAGCAGCAGCAGTTTTATCTGATTATTAAAATCACATTTTCAATGTGCACCAGTAATGTTTTTCTATCCCCGTAGAGTTGTGAGATTGATATTTTATTCACCAGAGAACACCAAGAGCCAGAGGACAGGATGAGATTTGTTTTCCTCTTCCACTGAGAACACTCAGGAATGCCGTTGGTCTATTCCATTATTATCCTTACCTCTACCGAGGAGGTTCTGTTCTCAGTTCCATCATTTCCTGCGTCCACACTGACGCCCGTGGCTAGTGACGGCCTGATGATCCACCGCCATAATATTGTATTAAATAAATGGTTAGATATGTTTTAAACAGTGGCCCAGATATCCCAACCTGTCCCTGATGACTGACGCTGGGTTTCAATGACAGTCAATCAGTAATTTGTGTATTTTCCATACAGTTTATGATAACAAAATCTTTACAGTACTTGACCACTCACACACTAATGGACCCAAAAAGAACAAAGCTGATATGGTGATATTTTAAACTACAGAGTGGCACAGTGTGAAGAATCATCCTTAAGAGTGTGGATGTTCCTCTAACTGCCTCCAAACCTGTCTGCAGCTCTTGGCGTCTCTTCAGCTGTAACAAAGTTGGGATCTGATATTCATTTTGCAGGTCTTCCCCTTCTTAATCCCTTTGGATTATCAAACTTGTTATATTTTCACTTGGCAATCGAAGGAAAGGTTTAGAGATTTTTTCCAATGACCGTATAGTTGCTGGTGCTGTTTATGAGTTTGTATTATGTTCTTGAACGGATGTGTTACATCTAGAATGAGCAAGCTTGTATGGGAAGACGACCTGTATGAAGGTCTGAGGTTCTTCCAGCCAGAGGCAGTAACCATGCAGTGCAGAGAGGGGCCACGAACAGCTCTGTTGGATAAATACACAGTTAATGAAAGAATAGATTCATTTGCAACTCACTTTGTAGTTGCTGATAGTGATCCTGAGGACTAACATGATCTGTAGCTTCGTGAGCTGAAGCACAAGTCTCTAACTTATAGGTGAATATGTGTCAGACTCAGGGTCTTTCTTTGTTCCTGACTGACCACATTCTCTTGTGGAAGGCTGTTATTGAACTGCTTCAGGAGGTCTGGAGGAAAACCGTTGCCCAAAGCTGCCCTCCATGGAGCTTTAATGTCTTTTGAAAAAATATTCCCCACCCTAAGGGTGAAATTAACTTCAGCTCAAACTGCAACAGAGACATTGTGCAGATTAGTGCTGGATTCAGTCTCTAGAATCTGTGTTCATGGTGAATTGGGCCCCAGGATGAGGGCTGATCCTTAAAGCATGCAATTACTCCACTGAATAGGCACCTTGGATTTGTTGATGGGAAGTCAATAGAAATAGAACATTTAACAGCTTTTTATTCTATAAACATTAGAAAGATTAGTGAATGAGTGAACAGATAACTAGCTGCCCACGTTACCCAAACGTCCCTCTGACCCATCTACAGGGTTTCAGTGGGTAAGACCTGCCTGATATTGGAGATGCAAGAATTTGACATGTTGTTTGACCTGCATTCCTGAGAGGTTCAAAGAATGAAGTTAGGCAAGCTATCACATGAAATACTGTAATGACCTCACAGGGGGCAGATTCATCAAACCAAACCTAATGAGAGTCGCCTGGATGGACACTCAACAATTAGATGTCTTAGCAAGATGTCATTAGCTCTTTTTCACAATTGTTATGTTTGTAAAGCAGGTTGTCAGTCCGGATCCTGAAATCAACAGGACCTGACTGAGAAGCCTTTGTCTGTCTGCTGAAGGATTGTGTTACACATTGTAGATGTGCAGCATACGAGCATGCCTGGGACCAACGGGTGCTCTGTTACGGACTAATACTGTACATATACTACATAGTATACAGTAGTGGGATGTGGGAGTGTGTGTTGGAACGTCTTTCTTGCTGACAAAGAGTCGTGGTTGACAACACGGGCAGACAGCTAAGTGGGTCATGTTGACATTGTTTGTTACTTCTAATTGGGGCGTCTCAGTGGCTTCACAATGGAAGCATTCATCTTACAAGCATTCTCCGAAGGCTCCTCATGCTTGATTAAAGTACTACCTTAGTGTTAAGAGATCATGTTTATGTTAAGCTACTTCCACAAGGTCTCTAGTGCTCAAGTTCTTGGATTCTATGGAAGCATCCTAATATTGGTGCTGTTGCCCTTGAATGTTGTAAACCAGAAGCAGAGTTTGACTCAACATTTGAATGAGCTCACAACAACCAGTTACAATGCAATGTCATGAAAGTGCCTCTTTTTTACAAGGTTGTACACGTTTACAGTGACAGGCAAATCCAGCTACAGTCTGTTTATTTAAGGTAGCACATGTTGTTACCTGTAAGCTCAGTAAGCTTTGAATACAAAGACAGACGTAATATTCTGTGCACAAACATTAAAACCAATGTGAATATGGTATTTAGGTCAGTGGCCCGATGCATCAACATATGGTGCTGCAGGTTCTGCTCAGAAGGAGGTTTTATTCTGAAATGAAGTATATTTGTTTTCTTTTTTAGGATGTGTGAACTGTTTGGCTGCTTTCTATATTAACAACAAACACTTTACAACAAACATCAAGTTATTCAAAATGAATATTTTCTCAAATAAATAATGAATTTAATAAAGCAATGCAGGTGCAGAATTTACAAAAGTACTTGAACTGTATTGTATTTGTTTATAAAGGGTTTATATGACTTGCTGAATCAAAAGAGGGAACTGTAACCGGACTCACTGACGATGGGCATGTGTTCTCTTAAAGTGATGTGTTCTGACGTAGGCGTCGGGTGTGTGTGTGTGTGTGTGTGTTTGTGTGTATTTGACTTTCCTATTTTAGCTCGGCTGTACTTAA
>CAAKHC010019596.1:65195-108827 GCA_901007825.1 Macroramphosus scolopax | reverse complement strand
AGGGGTGCCCCCCCCCCCCCCCCCCCCCCCCCCCACACACACACACACCTGTAGCTGGCCATTAAAATGAATACAGACACCATGAACTTTTGCATCATTTCATATGACGTCATTGGATCACTGTCACTTCAATACAGGAAACAGATATTTTTCTTGTGTGTTAAAGGGAACCCGACATGTGCAACTTAGGTTTCTTATTTGCACTATATCACACATGTCCCCATCCAGGATGCACAATAAATGCTAATAGTGTCTTAATCCTCCCACTCCGACTGCAGATATTGCTGATAAAATATCAGAGTAAACTGCATTTGAGTTGTTCCAGAACGGAGAAGCTTAGCAACATTAACTACGAGGGGTTTGGGGTTGAGGGATGGTTGATGTGTGCTTTCGTCCATCTCCCAGTGGCACCAGTACGATGCTCACACACCTTCGCGATGGTCCTCATCGGCTCTCCCACTCACACGCAGTTTACAAGAACACCACCTTCTTATTAACAGTAAAATCAATGCATAACAATGTGTTTTTTAAATAAATATTGTCTTGGGGAGGAGGTAGCCATGGCAACAGGCAATGGTGGTTTGGGTTTTGTCTCTCTACACTCTCATCAACTCCAACATGATTTAATACTGCGGGGATGCAGGGGATTGTCTTGATGGAGAGCGTTGCATTAAACACCGGACCAGAACCTCCTGGGTTTGTTGCTCTGCGCCTCAGTCAACAAACCAAAACTGTCCCCGCCTCCGTCTTTCTCTTCCTTCCCTTCGTTTGTGCGTGTTTTACGGATGGCAGGGGCGGTATGCGATGCCCATCTGCTCTCCGATTCCCTGTACGAGCTAATATAGGCCAAGCATGCACACAGTTCGTTGTTTGTGATGCTCTGATGGTTCTGGTTAATCCAAGCATCACTTGACCTGATAGTCCTCTAGCATGACACTGCTCCTCTGAATACCTCTGCACTAACGAGTCTGTCATATGAAGCAGCCAGAGTACTGTAATTCATTACATTTACATTCTTTGCAACACAACAGTTTTTGTGTTGTATTTGGAGACAGCTGGAAAACAGGAAGTGAAACCCATTAAATGACAAGCGGAGGACTCCGTCGTCACCGTCCCATTCCCCCTTCGATTATCATGTTCCAATCTAAAAGGGAAATGTCAATAATTGTAGCTCCAGTTCACTTTTTTATGTGTCGTCAGCCACGTTTACTGCGTGGCGTAGTGGCGGCCAGTTGTACATCGGGCTGGCTGTTCTTATTGTCTTTCACTCAGTCATGTGAGTTCTGCGTTTTAGTCTGCTCTTGTTAAACACTCAAATTACATCTGAAAATTCGGTGACATGGCTGAAACGCAGCCTTAATGAGAGCAGCAGCAGCACAGCGGAGGAGGCGATCGCCGGTCAGAGTCAGTGATGTGCAGTGATGAAACCGGGGGGACAGGTGGCTTTCAAACGATTCCTCTCCACCACTAATCAATTAAAATCACTCACTAACACACACACACACACACACACACACTTCCTTTAGCCTTCACTGCTCTCTGAATGGCCTCATTTGCTTTCTTGTCAGTCCGTCCGAGCACCACCACCCACAGTAATATATGCAGACAATGCAGAAAACCAATCAGTCAATCTCAGTTGCATGTTTCACCGTCTAGTGCAAAGACGCATTTTATTCCACTAAAAGTAAAAAGCTCCATCAGCCCACGATGACTCATCGACTCATTAACGGACCGACTGAGCAACATTCATTTATATATATAGAAAATACTTTACACTTAACACTTCTTCTGTTTATCAAACTATGTTGTTTCTTGTAATGTTTGCCTTGCAGCAGGTAGCAGGACTAATACAACCGTGGCGAGTGTGTTACATGACACCAACTTGGTTGTGATGGAGCTGCAGACTCACCTTTGGGAACTCACAAAAGCATCATAGCAGAGTTTCCTCTCGGATCCCCAGGTGAATGTCCAAATATGTGTTACCTGCATGTGTGGAATGGTTACATAATTGATGAAAGCAAAACAGGTAATGCACACCTAAAGTCTATGTGTATAAAGTTTTCTTTTTTTCCTGATTCAGTGGTGTGTGTGTGTGTGTGTGTGTGTGTGTGATTCTTTGCGACAGAGGAGAGTGCAAAGGCAAACAGTGTGTTACATAAGATTATCACAGCCGAGCCGAACTAACTCTGTTATGCATGCTGTATCAGAGGCGAGTGATAGAGAGAAAAGATGAACAGACAGCCAGAAAATAAAGCGAGGTCGGAGGATTTGGACTGAGATGGGTCCATAAACGGTGATTAGGCGGACAAAGAAAGAGCAAGACAAGTGACTCACAGACAGTGAGACACACAGACAGGCTAACATGAGGATGAAGAGGTGGAGGTGCAGGTCTGTGCCTGCGGCATTATTTAACAACACTTGTGCATTCACACACTGATATCTGAGGCTAACCAGCACATTTCAGTTCAGTCTTGCTCAAGGACATTTCGACATTGGGAGATTCAACCAGGGGATCGAACCAGTAACCTTCTGATTACTATGTGACCACTTTACCCACTGAGCCGTGCCGCCCCCATGTGACAACGTCTCTTAACGACTAAGCTGCAGAGATGACCTTACAGCGGAGGATGACGAAGGGACTTGGAGATATTTGTGCTATGCGGTGATGCACGGCTCAGGTGAAAGAAAATGCTGACACGGCAGAAAGGTTTTATCATCTTAATACTTTTAGTGGTGGAGATGTGCAATGTGAATATCAATGCACATGGGAGGTGGAGGGGCTGGCAAAAAAATAAAGCATAGTACTAAATAGTTCAGCTTTACGAACGTGACGGAAATTTAGTGTTACCCCACAAGTGAGTAAAGTTCTGGTCCCCACGCAGCTCCGCAGAGGTCATGTGGTATCAACTTATCAATCACAGGGTTGTGATTATAGCACCCTGAATAAGAAAAGCTCTTATCTCTCTCCTTGGGGGTTTTACCATGCAGCATTCCAAAGTCAAGACCTGATTAATGTTCTTTGCTGTGTCATTTTCTGGTGGTTGAACAAACAGATACTGATAATCTGAAGAATAGCATCCTGTTTATATACTATACAGACTGATTGTATACGGCATGAATATATTGGAGGGTTTGGTTTCAACTGGTCATTGGGTCATTAAGTAAACTGAACACACTTTTATTGCACAAACAATAGAAAGTCCTCCTTCTATCAAGGATTCCAAGCCTCTCCTTCATACGTTATTGAAGTGTATATTTCTATCCCACCACAGCAGGGTTGTAGCATCAGTGCGTCACTGCAGTGAGCTGAATGCATTGGGATATAGATGACGCACACACACTGCCATTACCTAGCTGACCGGGCTTTCCCTGCTCGTATGCGATGACAGGTTAATGACGTCATTCAGACTGAACACACTCCGTCTCTCTCACTCACTCTCTGTATCTCTCTCTCTCTCGCTCTCACACACACGGACGCTTTTAGCAAACACTACAGATAATACACAAGCGACCGCCGTCGGTTATCTGTGTGTGTATTCATGAGCATGCAAAGTGTTTGCAGACTCACACAATTACTACAGTTTTTCAAACAAAAGTTGATACACTGCGGCCGGGAGGTTGTAATGTATTCACAAAGTTTGTGCTACAAGGTTGACTGCTCCTTTAAGGTCGGCGTGAATTAGTATTCATGCTACGCTACGTTATAACACACATACACCCATAAACGCTTTCTGAACAGGCTCAGCAATCGGATCCAAGCGTGTCCTCGTAACCTTTTGTTCCCGAGTGCCTAATCTTGAGTCAGCACTTTGCAAACTGGGGAAGGAAAAAAAATGTGTCACATACTTCAAGATTATGTTACAAAGTGTTTTGATCTCTCTCGACCATAATTTCAATGTCTAATTATACGCCGAGCTTGGCTCAGTTGGTCTATATGTGTTCCAATGTTGCTGCGTCATGCATTCCTGCATAACTAATGTTGATTTGGTCATTTGAGTGTGTGTTTTACGTGCAAAAAGCAACCAGGTCTCAAATCTTCTTCAGTCTTCGCAGCTCTTATTGCCACGTCTCACATGCGGATCTTTTAAGGACACAGCCTGTCGCCGGAATCAAGGATTTGAGTACGAAGTGCCACTGAGAAGTGACTTTTTTGTGCTGTGTCATGCAGCGATTGCCACAGCAAGAGGAGGCATGCCTGTTGGTATTCATGACAAAACAGCGGCGTCACTCTGAATGCACCGACATGACCCCTCTTTGAGGTCTGCATAATATCTCTGTGTGAAAGGCTCAGCCAGTTCCAGGATGACACTTTGGCTGCAGATGCGCCTCTCAACCGCCGCTCTTCCTTTCCGACTCCTCTTCTCTGCCGGGGGAGGGGGAGCAGAGAGGGAGCGAGGGGAGGGAGAATAGGCAATGTGATGCAGGAGTGTGCAGTGCAGACAGAGGTGGCTGTTTGAATTCCAATTACTGATAAATTCTCTAACCGCACACACACTCATAACACCGATGGCTTTCCAAGAGATCATTTGTTCACAGTATATGAAGAGAATTCAATCACACAAGCGGCGTAAATGGGATTAAATGCAGTTTTACAATTTCATTATGAATGCTTGTTGACTTGAGAGGGTGGCTCCCCTGGTTCGGTTCAAACGCGAACACACACGCACACACACAAACACTCACAGTGACACCGACTGACACGTCAAACACATCTGCAGGCACTCACGCCTGACTGCGACTGAAATGTGATGGTTGAACAAGGACTCAGGTTGGGGAGGAAAACTCTCACGTGAAGAGATTTAACAGGTGTCACAGACCCTTTAAATGTTCTGAAAAGTTCCTTTTACAGCTTTATTCTTTAACTCATCAAGTCCCTGGATGACATCTACTGAACATCCTGGTGTATCATGTGACCATGTCTCCTTTTCCTTACAGAAAGAAATGGACATTCTCATCCCTCTCCTGGCTCTTCTTCACTGTCCTCACATCCTCAACCGGTCCAGTGAATGTTTTCCAACCTGCCAGCTCACCCACACAACTAAAACATAACAGTATGCAGCACACACTTAATCCAATCAATGAGCCAAATGTATAATTTGCACTCTGCGGGGAAGTGAGTAACAGCCGAGCTGGCTCTCCCCTTCCAACAGCCGAGTGAATGAGTCAGGGTAGTGTGTGTAGTGTGTGTAGTGTGTGTGTGTAGTGTGTGTGTGGTCGCCCACCGCAGTCCACCTGCACAAGCCCTCTTTCCAAGGGCGTTCAGTGTCATTCAAGGGAGTAAAAAAAAAAAAAAAAACACAACTGTCAAACACACCTTCACTACTTGAGCGCACGCACGCACACACACAGAGATAATCACATGTTGTCATAGATTTGATAATAAGATATCTTTTGTCCCTGAACAAATAAACTCCCACTGCGACATCACAAACCCTGTCACACACAGACACACACAAGCGCTCTCGCTCCGTGCTCCGTTTATCAGGGCCGGGCTCATCGATCATCCTAGCGTGGTTGCCTGGGTAACCCTGTTATTATTCAAGGCACGGAGCACCAGACACAGCTTGTGTGTGTTATTCAGGTGGTGGAGATTCCCATTGGCTCATAGACAACGCAGTCCTCCCTCCTCACAAACAATCTGATCTATGAGGGTGGACACGATCACACACACAGACACACACAGACACACACAGCTACTGAGGTGCATCACTTCAGTGGAATTTGACATTCTCTTAATGTCTATCCCCCAACATCCCCCTTTCCCCCTCCTTCGCCCCCCCCTTCCACCCTTTTCATTCAGCTTCCTCCGTCAATTTTCTTCCCTGCTTTGCTGCATTTCATTCACAGTGCACCCCGATCTGCTCGCTCCCTCTCTTATTCTCCATTCACATTCTGTGTCTCCGAGGCTCATTCATAAACAACACCATCCCTTACAGCGGCAAAAGGTAGGGAGGGGAGGTGGGGTGGGGGTGGAGGGAGGGAGGGAGGGTTGCCCCTACTGCCTTACTGACTGCTGCACGGTGAGGGCTCCCTGAAACCCGAAAAAACAGCCAATCCGGATGCTGAGAGGAGGGGAGGGTACGGAGGAGACCGGGAGCGGATGGGGGATATGTATCTATGTGCATCAAACTACACCCTTCCAGCTCCTCTGTTCCTATTGCTTTGATTCATCCACCCTCACAGCCATTTACTCGTTCAAACCTTCGTCTTTTCACACATTGCACTTCCTCTGCTGCAGTCTTGTGTCAGCTGCAGAGGTGTCAGCACATCTATGTATGCTAAACTTGTGTGCATGGGCGGCAAAATAAACAAGTTTGCTTGTTTGTGTGTGTGTGCGTGTGTGTGTAGACCAGATGACACTGCAGACAAAACCCACCTCCATCACTTTTCTTGTTCAATTCCATTCAGTTCACAGCGTTACGCGGCTCTGGCAAAGTGTTTAATCCAAGACAACCATAGCACAGCCTCATGGCTGCAAATCCTTCTGTCTATATCAGACTGATTAACACATCAACACACTTTCTCAGAGATCTCCCAAGCCTCTGAAACCGATGCAAAAAACCCCACAGACAAATGCTACTGTGAAATAGTTTGTTTAGTTTCAACCGAATTATGCAGCGCTTTAAATACAAACATAAAACTGATCCCTTGAACGCTGATGTGGATGCAGTGGATGCCAACTGTTGGCACAAACTAGGGCAGTGACAAGGGGGGAGGACAGAGTTGATACATGCCTATCTGATCAGATGTACAACCGCCTCCAGTCGCCACAGGAAGGAAAGGCTGCGATCAATAAGAGGGAGGGCAAGCGTGAAATGGTCCAGGGCCCGTCTCTGTGCTCTATCATTCATCTTAAACTTGCCTGTTAAGTAAGACAAGGGAGGAGAAACGACATGGAAGGATTCGCGAAGACGATAGATAACGGATGGAAGAGTGTGAGGTAGAAAGTCGTGTAAAACCGAGGGTTGAAACTCCCGTGAGCAACAGTGGATCTCATATCAGCTGGATCTTCTGACAGCTGCTGAGGCATCAGTCTGTGTTGCCAGTGATTTTTTTTATCTCATCAGCATATTGTGTCTGTTTGTGTGTGTGTGTGTGTGAGTGTGTTCACATATGTAACACTAACTAAATGGGACATGAGAAGACTGTCACCTAAGGTCCCCCCTGTTAACACCAATAAAACCCTCCTGCTGGACCGATATGTTCCTTCTGCTACGTACTGTAGAACGGCATCATATATACAAAACAAGGAACAAAAGCCAGTAACGACTGGTTGCTCGCCTAAAAATGGCACATCTTTCTGAATGAGCTGTGGCTCAAAATAATAGCCCACCAGCAGCTCGTTGGACTTCAAACACTGTTGTAAACACCTCTGTTCCTGCTATATAAAGCCGGCTGGACGGGCCCCAACACACCAAAAGAGGGGAAGAGGACCGGCTCCGTAGTTAGTGAGGAAGCTAGGAGGAAACAGAGGTGCTGGTTTTCATCCCTTGATGTTAACGAACGACGTCACACATGGTTGCCAGTTCAGTTCCTATAAGTGTCTCATGTGGAAGTGAAGGGTTTTATATCAGAGTTAAAAAAAACGTTGTGTCTTATACATATGCAAAAAGGCGACTTTTGCATGGAATACAGATACCGAGGGCGGTGACGAAGCACGGCTACATCCTGACCTGGGATGAGAATGGGCTCTGCTGGCCGGATATGGTGACTGCAGGAAATACTTGGAGAGGTTAAATTTTGCGAGCGTGTTGTAATGTTCTTTATAAAAATGTTTAATGTCATTGTTGTCAAGAAACTGGGCCATACATAGTTCCAACAGCTGACTGGTGGTCCCTGCTAATAAACACTGCTTGAATCACCCTCAGGAGATGAAGGAGCCCAGGAAGCGACAGGCCGATGATGTCAGGAGGTTAGCTTAAAAAAAGCGATGCAAGACATTTAGATTGGGTTAAACATTCTCCAGAAGTCAAATACTGTACATGCACAGTAATAGTCTGTAGAAATGGCAGATACACGACATGCATCTCTTACAACTGTCAGATAAAAACACGCTGCGTTTGAAAAGCGAAAACCTGTATATTTTTTGCATTATGTTTTGCAAGTATTAGCAGGTCCCTCAAGAGGTGATTGTGCCTTTAGGAAGCAGCCATGATGCCTCCTATTTACTTAAAGTGTACAATATGAGGTACTAGCTTTTTCAGAAAACCTACAAATTGGACCTTTAAGTCATAAACTAAAGAATTGGATAAATTGTAATTAAGACTGGATGATAACGGAACAAATGTCAAGCCAATGATAATTCAAATATTGAACAAAGTCAGTCGGATTCTGGAGAGCACGATTGTCAGTACTTGTTATCCAGGTAGATGAAAGTTTTGACCTGCTTGTAGTTCATGAAAGGCAGATGATCTTGGTCCTACTTTGAAGATTTGGTGATGCCCTTTGTACCAGGTGCAGAGGTTCTGAGGCAGATAGATACGCCTAGTGTACCTCACACACATCTCAACCTCACACAATTCAGAAGAACAGAGCCATTACATCATCACCCACTGCCTTGGGGAACAAGGCATGAGCGCTGACCACTGAGAGACATGGGGCGATTACATCACCGGCAGCAGCCTGGAGCAGACCGTGAACGAAGGAGCTGTGGTTGCGCGGCAGGCGACAACCTGACCGTGTGGGAGCTGATCATTGTGAATTCTCTGTAATGATGCGAACACACATACAGGTTAGGTGGAGGGTCGGAGAGCTGCTCCATGCAATGCTATGACACACGCCACCCCGGGCCTTCAGCGTGCAGCCAGCCAGCCCAGCAAGTAATAAACATAGTTATGTCACATTACGGGGCCTTGCAGGATACACAGTTCCTTAAACAAAACGTATCATTATCATTAAAGCTGCATTTAATTTCCAAAGCTGCAGGCCGATTTACGAGCCATTTGACTTTAATATTTTTATAATGTCGAGTGCATGTGCACTTTTCTTTTGGTTATCAAGAGTATTCTAACAAAAGTTATTCGATGACTGAAACAAAAATGAAAAAAAGATGCACAGAGATACGAGAAAGAAAATGAAACTGTCATCAGTATGCAGCAAATTGCTCTGGTTCTCCTCATCCAAGCATCCCTTGGACTTCCCCTACCTCCCTCCTCTTTCTCTCTCTTTCCATTACAGATTATCTAAATGGAAATAACCTCCATCTGAGACAATGCAGGCGCCCAAACCTGATCAGATATCCACCTCCTTCCCATCCCTCATTCATTATCCACTCCTTACACACAAGTAGCATCGCGGCAACTCAAATCTTTACTCTCCCTCCTCTCTCGTTTCCCCGTCAAGTTATGCCCCGGTGCCCCTGTAGTGACGCTAATTTACTTTGTCATTTTATATGAGCTGATAGTCTCTGGATTTACAGACTTGACAAATGAGGGTAGTCGGTAAATGTGTGCAATTGCGGTAGGCATTTGTCCAAGCGTGAGGATATTTAAGTGCTCTAAAGAGCTCTTAAATCTTAAACAAACACGTGAGGGTTCACACGTCTGTACAGTACAGCTACCCTATATAGCCCCGTATCAGTGCTGTTGAAGAAGACCGCAACACGTGCGGGTGACAGCAACGTGTGATTCAACGATTAGGTGAGTGGAGACAGAGATGCCCTCTGAGATGAGAGCTCTTAAGCTTTTTAGAGGCTCTTGTTTGAGATAAAATCAGCATGCAGAAAGCAGTGTGCCCTGGCATTGCCTGCTGCAGTGTGATGCAGAGAGGATGTTTTATATATCCGAGTCTCTGAGCCCACTCACGCCTCTGCTGTAGGTGTGCCAATGACGCACAATGAAAAAGTCAGGCTGCAACTATCGTTTTCTGTCAGTCAGATTCTCCTTTAGAACTCTGTTTTAGCCAGCAGGCCAAGAGCCAGTTGCCATCCAAGTTAAGGGAAAGACCTCTCGGTATAATAAAGTTGCTTGTATTATCATTCTAGTCTTTCAGGAATTGGACAGCTTTAAAACCTCGCAAGTCCTCCCTCCCCCATCACCTGCACCTACACACACATGCTGACACACAGCAGAAAGCCCCTGTCACTCCCTGACACAAATTTAACAACCCCCCCTGACACACACAAACATACACGCTGTGCATGCATAACAAAAGTTACAAACAAAAAAAAAAAGGTCCACCAGAGCCCTCTACGCTTCTGTGGAGGTATAACAGTCTAAGACTTTACATTTGGTATTTCAGCATACTGGAATGTGTTCCGCCTTATAATAAACAAGATGTAAAGTAATTACAAAAATCTTCTTTACGGTGTTATTGTTGTCCAAATCTGTATCAGTCAAAGGCGTCAAAGGTATCAAGGCTACTACTGAACTGAAAATGAACAGGAAACAAACATTGAAGAATTTGTGTAACCAGTGACAAAATCTCGCCAGTCAGCAGGTTAATTCACCAAATTCACATTCTATTCAGCTCTTTTACCCAGCAGGAGGACTCTGTATTCAGCATGCAATGCTTGTTTTTCTAGCATGTTTTTCAGTGCTGCACATCCATTAAAAATAGGAGCTGCAGGTAGTGCAGAGAAGTGCCCATTTCTTATGGAACACTGCCCTCTTCTGGACAATTGTGCCATAGCCAAGAGATGCAGTATAACACATTTACAACAAAGTCCAAAGACAATGTGTTCAGATTGACTCTGAATAACCCATGTGCCCTTTTTTATTCATTTAAGTAGGATTATTTGCTCACAAGAAGCTACTATCAGAAATGCAGATGCAAGTGTAATAACTTAAAACTACTCACCAAGTATCAGAATGGAGTCTTCTTTATTGATGTGTTTTTCCAAAAGATGCTGGAATTTGGAGAAGCCGCCCAACCAGTCGTAACACTGCTCAGTTTTGTATCTTTTGTCCCAGTAGTCAACATCTTTGTATTTAGAGTTGTCATCTGGCAGGTGATCCATATTCACTGTGACATGGAAATGCAACAATGTGGCGTGAGGAAACTGCGAGACAGGAGACTTGGGTTGCGTCGGTGTAGTTTACTCTTCTTCCACATACAAATCGTTACAGTACACACTGTCGGCAAAACAACAACACCAATCACACCGCTGAACCCGGAACCGGCAATACCTGAATTTCCCCCCCCGCCCCCGTGCTCTTAAAGGCACACAACCCCTCCTGGTGAATGTCTCTCAATGTCACTTAGATGTGTGTCACCACAACACAAAATTTATTGTTTACAAAGAGTATTACATTTAACCCTTGTGTACTGTGTACTGGAGCTTCTGATTTCTTAATATATAAAAGTATATAACTATTTCAGTTCTGTAAGATGGAGTGAGTGTTATAGTTACAAAGCTGAAATTAGTTTCTTCCCAGGCATAGATTTCCCCATTAGTGAAATCCAGTTTTATCCTTGCTTTTAAGTTTTTCAACCAAATTAGATTAGGCATCTGATCTCAGCAATGTTTTTTGTTTGTAACTGACTTAAATGCCTCCATAATGGCAGTTTTGTTAAGGATACCCATTTCCTATAGTTTCTCCATCCCTCGCCTCGCTTCCTTTCCTCGTCACTGATTGGCTCCCTGTTCCCCCCTTCGCCCCCCTCGTTCACCTGTCCACCTGACCCTTCCTTAGAACGCGCACCTTCACGTGGGGCGTTCGTGTGTGTAAGAGGAGTTTGTTTCATCGAACCTCGAAAGAGCTTTTCTTCTTAGTTTCTTTCTCGCTTCAAAGTTTTCACGAGAGACTGATTTTACAAGTTGAATCTTGTTTTTCTTAATTTCCGTTACGGCCCCCATGTGTGTGTTTTCCCCACCATGCTCATACATGCAATCTTTATGGAATTTGGACTGAGTCCAATTCCGCTACTCGCTACAGCGCATGCGTGGGTGAATGTGGCTTTACAAACTCTCGCAGCCAGTTCACCTCATTTACTTGATTTTCCTCGGTAATGTACACGCAGAATGGACTATGCATTTCTATATTAATTGGGCTACTTACGTGTTTAAGCCTGCGTGTCTCTGGTAAGTGAATAAGAAGCTGGTTCCCTGGCAGGGAATAAACTCGCGTGCTGTTGTCTAACTGTCTTCCTGGGGTTCCACATGCATTGTGGGTAAATCAGCGCATCCAGCTAGCTGCCACAGCCAGAATAACTCGCTATAGATGAGCAGACCATGTACTGACTCAATGTAACTGAAGATTAGTTTGTGGAGGGAGTTTCCTTGTCATCTCAGTATTGCGTTTCATATTCACACTCGTATGCTGCCTTCCAGTACCGCTGGTTAAAACGGCCACTTGGTGAGCTCAACCTGCTTTTAAAAGAGCTCCAACATCTGTAACAGAAATAATCCTACCGCCCTTTAAACATTTCCTTTAAGAACATGTACTTATTTCATGTGGCGGGGCTAACTACCCTCAGAGATCTTTCCTCAGTTGTGTGGCACTTATATACACATAAGTATAGATTCATCGGTTGAGGACATTATGAAGTAATGTCTTTATTTTTGTGGTATTTCTGACACTGTGGAGTATCAGAAAATGCATTGAATGTTAAAAAATAAATTAGATAGAAATGACAAAGGAAGTGGAATTCAACAACTTAATTAGCAATTATGTTTTCTTGACTGCTGCCAGCTAAAATGCTCAAAATAACTTTATTGACTTGCTTCAAATCTTCTAGCATTGCAGTAACAGCTCCCCGCCAGCAGGGAGTGCTGCCGCTCTCAGCAACCAGGCTTCCAGCGTCCCTGTCAAAAACTCAACAACATATTTGATTCCACTGCTTCTTCAGTTTGTCTATTTGCTGCTTCCTGCCTGAAGACTACCATGTTTAAAAATAATTCCAATGCTGCATTGTTATTTTCGTTGTTTTTCATTGTAAGGAAAAAAAAATAGTACATTTAAGAGATGATAAAGGAATTCTAAGCTGCTAACTCTATAATGTAGGCATACGTAATCACATACACTGTAAAGGTTTAGGTCAAAATTTGTGTTGCATTTAAAATACAATATGCGGTCTTCATTGGGGTTGAGATGAAAGAAAGTCAGGAAAGTATTGTTATAAGAGCTCAGCAAAGTTAAAGGGTTTTAATGTTTCCCTCTGTGTAAATGTACTGTATAGCTACAGTGATGACTTGAGTAGGATGATACAGTGAACTGTATACTGAAAGTATGAAATACAGACATTCCATATTAAAGCTGACTTGAGAAAAAAATATAGAAAGACATTGTGACAGTTACTTGAGACACTCACTGGTGATGATCCCAGTAGCGAGGATCAGCGCCATAATCTGCACAGTCAGGCCGCGACGCAACAATAGCTGCTTGACAGTCAGAGGCTGTGGTACTGGAGCATCACCTGTCTCATGCAGATTTTAGTTTCTCTCCTCAAAACTCCTGCGGCTTGATGAAATGTTGCTGACTTTGGACTTTTTTTTCAGGGGATTTAACGGTGCGTTCACTCACCTCAACTGAGGCCGTTCTGAGTGAGTTTACACAGAAAAACGATTAAGCATATGGACTGGAGATAGTCACATATGAAAAGACCCAACCAGAGTCCTGTAACAGAGGAAAGTAATCCCTAAAACTTTCAAAAAAATACTTTAATTTAACGTGGCTTAGCTTGTCATCACCTACAATACCCATTTTGAAATCTGACAGCGATTTCAGATGTCACCAAGTCTTGCCTTAAAAAGTTATTTACATCTGTTTAAGGGACATTTCCTGCAGAAGGGCTTTACCTACACTTATATATTAAACATGTTTATTCACTTTGTTTGTAAAGGGTAGAGGCACATTGACAAAAAAGTGTTTTGGAAAATCCCATTGGAAACTGGATTTATGTATCATTTCACATGGTAATATGCAATGCAGTGTTATTTTCAGTATATTAATGAGTCACAACAGACCTGTTATCTTGTACAGGCATATATATCTTTGTTAAGAGATACAGGCTTGAAATCCCATGACCTTGACATGACTACCCAGTAGCCTAGTGTAGGTAAGATGCAAATTTACTCTCAGTCAATGCCAACCAAACCCACCCGACCTGCATCATACAGAGGATCAAATGCCCAAGTTTGAACTTAGAACGGAGGCATGCCTTTTCAACAGCACATGTACTAGGCTGGAAATACATGTCATGAGGATCACCAATAAGAAGCTACCATTACTGGTGAGGCGACAAAAATGGCGACAAGGCTTGCAAGAAATTAAAATGAACTTTACATTAAGGCAGGTGAACAAGAGAAAGCAAAGTAGTTCTGTGGCGTTGTGTGTTTTCTTTGCCTTCCATTGGTGAGTAGTTGAGGACTCGGATTAGCAGTTCAGCAATGCTTCAACGAGGGAAATACGTCCATAGTGGGCATTTTCAGTTTGGGTGAGATGTTGCACAAAAAAAGAAATAGATGCAGGATTATTGGTGTCATCTTTGACCAGCAGATGGCGGTATCACACTGCTGTTTGTAAAGGTTTTCACTATCTGCTCCTTTACTTCCCATTTCAGTGTCTGTTTTTAAAAATCTGCAGCAGGACATTTTGTTATTTCACAACATCAAACCTTTATACAAGCTGGTGTGAACAAGCCCAGAGAGGATTCTCTGCACAAACTCGACCAGTGGGAGGTTGCTCATCAGAAGACTTCTCGGAAGGATCAGAGACCTTCTGAACATCTGTATGCATTTCTAATTGAGCCAGAAGAGTCAACTCTAACTAGATGTTGAGGTTGCATTGGGGGTTCAGTACTTGGAGCCATATCATTGAAAATGTTCTTGTGCTTCAATAGTTTGAGCGTGGTAGTCAGTGGCTGTTAGCCCAAATCTCCAGGCAGCTAAATGACCTGGTTGAGGTCAGTGTGGGAGGAAACCAAACTTTGACTTCCTGTAAGACACAAACCTCAGTAACAAAGACTTTGGATTTCTTTTGTCAAAGCAAATCACTCTGCAAACACTTGCCCAGAGCCTAATTAGCATGCTAGGGGCAGAAAAGGAGCTGGCCGAGGCGCTCTGTGGGAAAGCCTCACTGCATGCTGCCAGAAAACTCATCATCAGAGTCCCTGAAGAGGAATATAATGGAGGGCCATAAACGAGCAAACCCGTTAATAAAGCAATGAACCCTGAATGGGCCCATAATGGCAGCTTGTTGGATGTTACGTTCTTTCCTTGCAAATAAATCATAATATCTCCCTGTTCAATTACAGCATGCAACAATCTGATATCAGCTACAGTTCCAACACTGATGCAAATAGGTAGTATCTGTGGCATTAAGGCTGATCTGGGGCTGATCTATCTTACCAAGTCACTTATCCATCCTGTGATTTGTTATTAAATTAGTTTGAATAAGAAATGATAATATAAATACATATCTGTGCATTTCTTATATTCTATATTATATTATGTATTACACTATATTTTATATATTTTCTTACTACTTTTAGTAAAGCGATGTTTAAGTTTATGCTTGATGTTGCCTTACACACATAAGTTCCCTCCACACAACTGAGGCGAACAGCTTCTTAGTTATTAAACGCAGTTATCAGGTCACTATGGACCGATTTCTATATTATTGGTACCTGGACTGAAAAGTTGGATCAGTGCTTTCCCAGTTCTTTCCAAGTCCCCTCATAGCAGTATGTCCAATACCATGACAATACATTGTTGCTTCAATGGAATACATCTATAATAAATACTTTTGTGACTACATAAAACCTAGAGAATGTTTTCTGTGAACTTCCCAGCCTCTGTTGAAGCAGCTGGATGAGACGTTCAGGGAGCGGTTCTGAGGTTCTGCACGGATTCTGCATCTGGTTCCAGGTGATGAGTGTGTGGAGGTTTTTCACCAGCCTCTACTGTAGCTGTACTGTATGTCTGACACCGCATCAACATTACATAACCTGGATTCAGGCATCAATAAGGTACATGATTATCAGTGCCGGCAGGCTGGGTCGAACTCACACACGTGTGGCTGCGGATTTTAACTGTGCAAGCATGGAAAAAAAAAAAAGTGTGTGTGTGAATATTGAATCCCTTTGCGGACACCGGGGATCCAGTTGCGGGTGCAGAGAATAATTTGCCACAGATTCCTCTGCATAGTGGAGGCTCTATCTCAGACCACGTGAGCAGCATATTGAATGACGGACCCCGACAGAGCAGATCATCTCTTCTGGTCCTCTTCTGCTGCTGACATGGACTCTTGGACTCCGGGCTCAAGGCGGGCGATGCTCCGTCTGATTTTAACCTTTTGATCTTTTGCCTTTTTTTTTTTGTTCCTTTTTGTTTCCTCTTTATTCTCCTCCACAAGCCCAACAGTCAGGAGGGGGGGATGGCTTGGCCGTGCATCAGCAGAGTGTGCTGCCTGGCTCGGTTCTGGAACCAGTTCGACAAATCGGATCTGTCCGTCCCGCTCACCATCCAGAACTACTCGGACATCGCGGACGGGGAGGTTCGGTCCGTCACCAAGCAGGTCTCCGACCCGGAGCCGAGAGCGGCCGGTGGCTCCCCGCGGGGGGCGCACGCGGATGGCCCCGGGACCCGAGGATCGTTCAGGGCACGGAAGGAGACCAGCTACAAGCCCCGGGAGGACTACCAGCCGCCCGGCGTGCCTTTCCCTAGTGTCACTCAGTACAAACAGGATTACAAACCCTGGCCCATCCCCAGGAAGGATAACTTCCCTTGGATTAGTAACGGGGGCAGCAGTGTCTCGGACAGCCCGGTGAACACTTCCCACAGACAGGCACAGCAGGGGGAGAGCCGGGGGGAGAGAGAGGAGCGGGGCAGGGTGATGGAGGAGGGCAAAACCAGCTCCTATAGGTAGGACATGTTTCAGGTCACCTGGACCAGGCAGGGAAAGCGACTGCTGAGCTCTCAATTTCATGCATTTGATTAATAGTTCATTTCGACCCTGCAAGTCTCAAGAGTCATCAATAATTCCCACATATTTCATATTCATATGGGTACTTACTGAATATTTGATTTCTTTCATTTTATCATGATTCATAGCAGCACTGTTTGCTTAAAGCCCCCGTCAAAGGTCTTTATCATAACACATCTGGGCATTTAACATTCACACTTTATTTGCTTTATTGTGACCCCTCAGTTTTGTCCAGTAGGAACCCATTGCTTCTAATTCATTATGATCAAATTTGGTAATTAAAGGGGTATTCCGGTGATTAAGTGCTGTGCTTTTGTAAGGTTAACAAGAGAGCAGAGGTTGACACATCTGGACCTCAACTCTCTAATGCCTCTTTTCCTCCAATTCAATCTAAGTTCCAGTTTGGAATCGTGTGAATCTTAAACTGATCCTGCATCAGTTCTTTGACTACGCCAGAAAAAAAATTGTTCTACTTTAAAACTATAAACAGAGTAAGCAGAGCATCCAGTTGGCCTAATCTGAGGAAGAAACAGCCAACCAGTCATGTTTGGATGCTCACAACATTAGCATCAATAGCAAACAGATGATGCATTCCGCTATTGTTGTTGGTGTGGTGCTAGCTGGAGAATAATGTCCAAACACACACATTAATGCAATGATGTGTCTCCCTTGCCTGCGGAAAAGTAACCTTCTTGTAGATGGTTCATTGTCGGGGCTGCTGGAAGTCAGAGTTGGGTCGTTCAATTTAACCCTGATGACATCATCAAGGTTATTTTCTCAAGGTCTCCTCCAAAGCAGAAGCCAACTGAGTGGTTCTCTCCCATCACATATACACTGATCTGCATGTTTTAAATTGATGGACTGACCCTTTAAATGAGTCTTACGTGATATTGCGCCATCTCCATCATTACATTCTATCTGTACTTATTTCCTCCAAATCTGATGTAAATGTCTCATATTGAATGTAATCCACAGAACATTGCAGTTCCCCCTCCTCCACCTATCAGCCTACTGATGTGTCTCTCCTCTTCCAGGCAAGAGTACAGACCATGGACGGGGGTGAGGCCGGCCAAAAGTGCTCGAAAAAATCCTTCAGCTCCAAATTTCAGCTCTGGAACAGAAGCCACACATGTTCCACCTGAGACCAGCTATCAGGCTGCCTACAGCACAGACGGCCACAGGTCCACAGGGCTGCATCCAGGGGGCACCATGATCCCCTCTGCTAGCACCCACATACAGCCGGTCCCTGTGACCCGGCCCATCCCCTCTGCCCTGCAGACTGGCACCCCACACAGCTCCTCCTGCCTCCTGCAGAGCCTCCAACCTGAGAGGACCGAGCTCAGTGGAACAACCAAAGGAGAGGTGAGCACATCATCTATCATGGTATCTATAAAGAAGATAATGAAGTCTGTCTATACACTGAGTGGAAGGAGCTATGTTATGTACATTAGTGAAAGAGCTGCAGATTCTATTTGCGGCACGCTCCTCGGGAGGCGTCTTCACTTGTCTCCCAGGTGGCCTGTTGCTGTTGGGGCGTCTCGGAGTAGTGATACAGCACTGCGTCTCGAAGCAGCTCAAAGTGACCCAGCTGTTTAAAACAGGCCATGGACGGTGTTAGGTAACACTGCTGGTGCTTCACTCATTACTATGACCTCAATAAAACAAGCCTGATGAGCACAAAAAGTAGCAAAGAACTCTTCAACTGTGGTACATTTTGTTACGAAAATAAAAGTAACATGCGGACAAATATGTTTTTTATTCTAAGACAAAAAATCAGTGCATCTATAGACATTTTTTTACGTTAAAATACAGGCTTTGGAATTTTAGATTATTTCTACCTGTAAAATAAACACAACTTGTTTGGAGAAGACAGCAAGTACAATGGCGACCAAGGACATCTTTCATTTCACCTTCAAACTCACTTTCATCTTAAGTCATGTGCTTCTTCCATGTGAGCTTTTCAGTGGAAACTGTCACCACAAGTCGAGCTCTTGTTCTGTGAGGTGCACATAATGAATTATAAATACGAAATATATATTTATTACAATCTACATGTCAGCAGAAATAATACAATATATTGCGGGGGGGTGAACAAAAGTATACACACGATTGAACATGTCCCAGATTTGAGCTCCCAGACTTTAATGAGAGGGACAGACAGTAACCCAAAAGGGGACAGATGTGCGGTCAGATTGAAACTAACTGCAACAAGGTGAGAGGATTTGCACATGAAGCTGAGAACTCATCAGGTTCGGTCAAGTTGATTCAGATTATCGCAGGATGAACTGGGTGAGGGGACACGCTCAGCCTGGGTGCTGCCGCTCAGGTCGGCCGATGTGTGACACTAAAGTGAATCAGTTTTTGGGAAAATCTCCAGAGTGCCCCCTCCCCCTCCCTCCCCCCGTCCACCCACAGCACTCAGTGTTGTCTGCCAGAGGAGAGCTGAGGCTCGGTCAGGTCAGGTTAGTGTGAATGCACAAACTCCCCCATAAAGAAACATGAAAGATATCAATTTGTTATCCCATCAACTTTAAGTAAAAGCCTCAGGAAAAGGAGATAAATCAGGACGGGGGTAAAAGACGACCTTCTAATCATTTGCATAATTTTCTCAGTGATGAAGCCGTATTAAGCTGTAATGCCCTTGTGTGATGGTGATGGAGTCGAAGTGAGAGATGTCAATGGCAGGACAGTCTATTAATATCGCTGGCCTATTTGGAGTTCACGGCACATTAAGAAGGGATGTGCTGCTGGCACCGTGTTGGGCGGCACACACCCATACATACATATGCGGCTCATCCGTCGACACCACAACCTGCCAGTGTGACACAAACCAGTCTGAAGTTGATCTTAGATAATCCACCCCCGGTCACCAGCGGCCCACACACTGCCAGCTCACTGCTGACTCACAACCTCCCTGCAGAGGTGTCTGACCAAGCATTACACTTCAGCGTGCATTGCACTGTATCGTTCTGCTCTTATGGGCTTTTTTGATGCCGTCCTGTAAAACACCAAAAAAAAAAAAAAAAAAACAGCTCCTGCTTCCTCAAAAACAGCTGAAATCGAAAAGACAGACTGTATCTGTTCATTAAAAGGTTTTAATGGTTGAGTCCCAAATAAGCGGCTCAAATCAAAATCCGCCCTTGATGATAAAAGAGTTGGGCAGCCATGAAAAACCTCATTATTGCTCGAATCAATTTGTCAAATTGTGTGCACCCCCGCCCACAACAGACGGACGCCAACACGGCAGATAAAAGCCCTCAGTTGTCTGATTGGAACATCGTTGATGCTTTTTAGCATCTTGAACTCGATGAACCTGCTAACCTGAGTCTAAAACAACCCAGCAGGAGGTTGCAGGGAGCTGTCAGATGAGGGAGTGGACCCTCTGCTGAACCTGAGGAAGCTCAGATGATTGAAGCGAACCACGGCTGTGTGTCAGGGGTGTGTGAATCGGTTGATTCGAACACGAGGCGGATTGGAGATGATGTCTGCATGAGACAAATCTGTTTCGGAGAGGAAGCCTCAGCAGGGAACACGTTCTGGGTGGAGATTTGGGATTGTGCTCTCAGAGTTCATGGATTACTCTGCTTAAAGGCTGAACACAATGCATCACAGTGCTGTTTTCATCCGGGCAGCGCCACAGATGCAAAGTGGGAGAATGAAAGTAAAGCTCACAATGGCTTTAAAATGCATGAAGCTGGTTTTCAAAGCCTGCGTGGACAATCCATCCGAAATTCTCTTCCCAGTTTTCACACTTCCCTCTTTCCCTCTCTAGCTGCCTCCTTTTCCTTGTTCCATTGGTTTGTTTTTGCCTTCTTTCTTTTCATCCCAGCTACGTCCCTCAAGCCCGGCGTTCTCCCTGCTCCTTCTTGATTGGACCTCTTCCCTTTTCCCACGCTGAAAGTGACAACAGAGGGTTGTTCTGTGCCAACTGGCAGGGAGGAGAGCTGGGGGAGAGGCGGAAGAACAGTGAGAGGAAAGGGTGAACTAAAGGCTGCAAGATGAGTACAGGAAGCAAAGAGATGGAGAGTATGATAGATGCTGTCTGAGATTGAGGATGAGGGAACGAGAGAGTCGGAGGAGGGTGCATCATTTGGTGGATTAACTGGTAATGTTGCACAGGGTTGCAGTCCTCTTTGGCACCAATCTAATTTCGGAGCGAGGCAGACCTGGCTGCTACACAGAGCGGAAAAGACAGAGTGTGTGTGTGTCTGTGTGTGCGTGTGCGCGCGCGTGTGTGTGAGTGGGAGGGGAATACAGCCTTTCCCTCGCCACCCACAGCGTTGTACAGTCACATTCAGAGTGCTGCCGGGACAGCAAGCCTACAATCTCTCCAAAGACGTGTGCCCTGATTGTCTGATAAAAGACTCCAAAGCTATGCAAGAACATTGAAGCGACCTGGCCCATTTTCAATGACAGATCCGATAAGTGATTGAACGATGTGAGGGACCATTTATTCGACACAGCCCAGATTTTGGGGTTTGAGAGCAGCTGCCATCAGCAGAAGCAGAGGAAGCAGCGATACAAGCGTCCTGACAGCAGACCTGATGATCTTTGACAGAGCACCACCACCAGTCTCCTCTCACTTCATGGGTCCAGTTTGAGAACCGCAGCTGCTGCCCTCTCTGATTTCTCTCTGATCACCATAAAAAGCTCATCTTATACAGTCAGGTCTATTAATGTTTGGACGTTGACACAATTTAGGAGTGTTTGCTCTGTGCATCACCAGAATGGACCTTAGAATTATAACAATTTCTATATGTGCCCTCTTTTTCAAAAGTAATTGCACTTAAAGAACATCTTGATTGTTTCATTTCAGATCCATTGTGGTGATGTAGAGAGACTAAATATTTACGGACCTGACTGTGTCTCTCTCTCTTTCTCTTTCAGGACTCACTGGTTAGGACAAAGCTCCCTCCAAACCCCTCCGCTGTCTTTCAAAGTGGCTCGAGGGTCTTCAACATCTGACAGCTGCTCAGATTGCCACCAACCATTCCACGTTGAATGGCCTAGTTTAAAGGAATCAACAGTTTTCAGTCCGTTTCCACGTCACCCGAATCTATGCAAGGGAATGTATCCTGCATCCTGCGGAGCGGTGATAGTGAGCGGAAGTCACATGCAGATGCACCCCTTTTACACTGCTCCTGTTGCCATGGAAATGAATATGCATGCGATGAAATAGTTTTCAGACGAGCTTATTTCGTTTCTGCAGTTATAGCCCCACAAGAAACTGGCTGCTGTGAGTCTTTGTGTGTGTGCCAGTCGATTTACTGTACATAACGTCGAGCCTGCTCCAAGAAGTGTGTATGCTTGCAGTAATTTCTTGCCCTTTGGTGTTGCTAGAAATTTGCTTGAGTTTGATCAATTTAAAAAGGTTATTTATTTCTTAAGTATTCAATTAGTTTTGGAAAGTATTGTTCAGTCTATTATTTTGTAAATCTATTGTTAAAGAACAAGAGAAAAAAAATATATGATGGAAATGAAATTACAATAAAGAATTCTAGGTTCTTAGAATTTTATTCTCTGGAGTATTTTTAAGGCCTCAGGTAGCTGTAACAGGTGTTTATGCATCAGTATCCCTGGTTAGTTAACAGATACTCTATGTCGTTGCTCACATTTTGTGTTGACCAAAAAAAAAAAAAACCAAGCAAAGTTTGTATGAGAGACATTAATAAGCTAAAAAAAAAGGCTCAGGAATTCAAACAGATTTTTTCTTTTGTTTATTACAAGAATATTGATTATATTTTTGGTTTGCAATGAAACGGGAAAATACAATGTTTCTACAGACTTCACAACCACTCAGCTCAAACACATCCACCCGTCTAATCATCCACGTTGAACAGAGTTACCAACACAACATCAGCCGAAAAAACACATACAAGCAGTCTTGTGTCCCCCCATACACAAACACACACACATACACACACAGACACACACACAGACACACACCATTACAGTTTACAGGTATTCATATTGGATTAAAAAAAAATAAAATACGGAATTTGAAAACATCTATTTCATATCGCTCATATACACTGTGTACATTACATGATAGACACATTAAGGTTGTTACACAGATTACATAAAAGCACTTCAACTCGCTATCAGACCTGGTTCACAAAGGAGAGAACATAAATACTGAGGCTGGTGTCTTAAACGCATGATGGAAAAAGGATGATTTCGGTCTACTATCACCTTATTCTTACTACAGTTAGACTACATTTAATGAGATCATAATTGGAGACTCATGAAGATGAAGGATTGCAACTTCAAAACTGGAAACATGATTAAGTTGCCTCTTCTGAAGAGCCTTCGATAACAACGGATGGGTGCAGGTTTGTATTACATGAGCCATAATAACCCATTTCAGGTATCACTGAAATACACCAGAGGATGCTCATGATCCTCGGTTGCCATGGTAATAACACATTTGGAGGGATTTGCGAGTCTGCTTTCATAAGAGTACCTCACGGGCATAACTATGGATGTGTTGGAGACGTCCATTAGTGTTCTCAAATGTGTACATCTGTGATTCATCTCTGCTGTAAACTGTATCTGGTTCCTCACTTAGGGGACGAGGTGGCAGGATGAAGACTTATGAAGGCAGACAGCTGTCTTAGGCCCCCGTTGAGAGCTGACGTTAACATCCGTCCTGGGTGATATGATCACAAATGGACAGCTCAAAGTGTGCACCCATAACACAGCGAGATCCGGTGACTGACACCACATCTGGCCAAAGTCTTTTAGCAGTGATCCCATCACAAGCGGAAACTCGAGACGCATTCTAATTCCAGGTGCTTACTCAAGCACGTCCCCTTGTGATCGCATCACCAAGAGGAGTGTTAGGCTGAACAGGGACTTATATCATTATTTCACCCTGTAAGTCACTCAGACTTCACTTCCTGATGACGAGCTGACAGGAAACACTTCATAGGAATAATCTAGTTATGAGGTAAGCGAGATCAAAGGTGCCTCTCCAAATCAAATAACAAGAGTCCCACAGTGACACTCATCTCGAATAAGGACTACGACGTCAGAAAACACCCCGGAGTATTGGACACGTCAGTGTGTCCGCTACGAGAAGCAAGGTGAGCCCTTCGATGATCGAGTTAATGAAAACAGTTATGACTGCACAACCTGAGGCAGCAGGATGACATCCTGGTGTGAATATTCACACGGCTGATCTGTTCCAGGAGAGTCTGTCCCAACGTCTATTATCGTTGTCCACACAGTCCTCAGCACTCTGCCGGGATCAGTTACCAGTCAGTATTGTTATGTCAGTTGTCCTTCGCCAGGTAACCCATGTGTGTGTTAGTCAGGAAGTCACAGGTGGGGACGCTGCAGACCGCCTGGTGGATGTTCATGGCCGTGATCTCTCTTGGAGCCCTGGAAACCAAAACAGTAACATCAGGAAGTCAGGTCTGACTCAAGATGCAATAAATGCATTTCAGACTGCCTGAAACTTCACTGCCTGGCTGTCTGAATATTCATTCACATCATAACACTATGTGGTTGCATATTCTAGCCTGCCCAAATAATTCACTGAGACGTCTGTGGTGTCATTAAGCTACTGGCTATCTTGTTTAATGTAGGACAAACAGGATGAAAGGACGAAAAAAGGAGGCAACTTCTTAGGGTCTGTATGCAAATGTATATTTTCACAAGTGAAGCTTGAAAGTAGCTTTGATCAGGCTTTCTGATGGCTTATAGTTGAGAGAGATCCCAGTTTTTTATGTTAAATTATAAAAAGATGTAAAAAATAATTACAGCGAAATATATATTCATTAAGGACAATTTATAAATATTTTTTTGTCGACAAGTGAACAGTCTGAGACAGTCTGCAAACTGGTTAGGACAAGAACTGGATACCACACGGACTGAGAAATGGAGCACTAAGCAGGTCACATGTTCGGAGATAAAAAAAAAACTAAACAAAGCAGAAACTGACCTGTTCTGAGGGGATTTGGCATGGGCCCCAGCCAGAGCTTCCCTCAGGATGTCACTGGCAAACTGCTCTGTTGCCTGCAGCACACACACACACACACACAAGCACACACACAAGGTGAAAAGTACAGTCGTGCGAGGGTGTACATACATACAGTCTGTATATTCATTTTATTTTGTCAAGGGTATTTTGAGGTAATATAGATCACAACTTTTTTATCCCTGCATGCAGTGACCGACCTTCAGAATCATGGCTGCGACTACTGGAGCGTACAGGTTCGTCTCCACCTCCACCGGCTGGAGGGTTACCCCGATCTGAGAGACAACAAAAAGAAGTTGTCATGGAAAAAGGGATTGAAGTTGTGAAGCTTCTTACTTGTTGCTGGTTTAAAATAGCAGAGATGTAGACGTTTTTGTTTCAACAACAAGCTCTGAACCCCCCACCAGGAAGCAAAGAGGTTCCTGACCTGCTGAGCTGTGTCACTGACGAACTGAGCGGACATGCAGGGGCCCACAAAAAACTTGGGCTCTACGTCAGCTTCTTGTTCCTCCTCCTTGACCTTAAGTTTCTGGCAGGGTGGAGTCACAGTGACAATGTCCACGATTTCATCGTCTGTATCCTCCGGCTCCGTTTTCAGCAGAGCTTGCATCTGCTCCAGCCGCTGCACCAGCTCGTCGCAGCTACTCAGGGTGGAGGGGCACTCTGTGGAGAGATTGACATGGACATTTAGCACATCATTTCACAGGCATCAGCATTCCCAGCAAAGCAGAAACCCCATTAGCCACAGCATTTCCCTCAGATAGCAGCGGCTCGATGTGTGGCTTTCTATTTAGAGGAGATATGAGAAATGTCAGTGTTCAACAATTCCACAATTCTGAATCAAGATATTTCAGCGAGAGGGAAACACGAGGATTCAAACAACACCGATTACGGTTACTGTATCGTCAGGCTGAAGCAAGTGTGTGACTCACTGAGATAAGCAGCTTTGAATTAATGACAGAGAATTAATGAGAACTCTGTGTGAATAACAATACAGAGGCTGCACATGAGCTGCTCTCACAGTCATTACTGGATAAACTGCCAACTGCAGACATCTACTCCCACGATATCACGCCCAGGAACACTGAAGGGAAATTATTGATCTAGTTTTTTTGCTGTAGAGTGTAGACAAGCTGAGAAATATAAAGTAAAGCTAAAGTACTTCAGAATCTAAAAGATACACACACATACACACACTCACCAGGCTCGTTGTCAATCTGAGTGAGGATGTCCTCGATGGATTCGTCATCATTCTTGCGTGCGGGTTCAGGGTCAGGTGGTGTGAAGCCCCTCTGCCTGCACCACTGCACCACCTCTCTGGTCTTCGGGGGAGTTAGAGCCTGAAGGCGAGGCGAGTGGTCCAACACATCCTGGACAACCCTCTTCACTGCCACCGCTCTCTGAAGCTACACACACACACCAGTATTAGTTCTGTTAACCGGGACTGGAAGCCCTGCAACATTTTAGACTTGATGAGCATATGGAGGCATACAATCCCTCTACTGTCAGGTATAAGATACCCAGCATCCAACCTCCTCTTGTCCTCAACCTGTTTATTGACCCCCCCGTCCCATAAGTAAATCAGTGAGCTGTAGATAAAAAAATATTCACTTCCTGGCTTGTCTGACCGCCTTTTATAGGGGTGGTGAATGAGGACAGACAGTTAAGACATGGGACGGCCAGTATGAACTATCGATGCACCCGTTAAGACGAGATGAGAGGGGACTACCAGGCGAACACATCAGACAAGACAGATAGGAAGACATGAGGCAAGCAGAAAGCTCGCTGACTCAGGGGTTCGGCACTGAGCAGCGAGACAGATTACACACACAACATAACAGCGGACAAAGCAAATTAGAACCGACGTTAAAGACAACTTCGCCCTGAAACCAGAGAGGAAGAGTTCATCAGTGTGTGCTATCACACTGAGATATGAATGAGGAAGATGAACCCTCATCAGGTGAATCGCTCACATTTGGCCCACAATCATTAACTATCTTCCGATCGTTCTAACTAATGTACCACTGGATGGGTAGTTAGACGTGTTTTCTGAATTATCATCATCAGGTTCAAACACACACACACAAGAGAAAATCACCTCTGATGCCCTGCGCTTTCCAATATTCCAGGAATAATACTGTTCTGTTGACGAGGCACAGAAGGGATGGGAGTCCTCCGCTAAACAAACAAGGACACAAACAAGAGTGAATCACCGGACAAAACCCGCTCTGTCGGCTTTCAGTTTGTTTTTGTAGATAAAGCTGCCACTTACACTTATCTGGCACAATCAGGGGGAACTTCTTCACCACAGCTGTCAGCAGCTGCATCATGGTCTCTATGTGCTCAGTGCTGAGGGAACAAAGCATCTCATATTCAAATGGGTCTATGATGGCTTGATTAAAGTAATTATCAGGGTTAGTTTGGTAGTTCAGGGAGAGAAAATGGAGCAATTATCTCTTAAAATCTAAAGAGTCCTTAGCATTATGATAACTCTATCTGCACATTTTATGATAACAGATGATGCATTATTTAGGGATTCAGTAAAACTGGCAAAGTAGTCGTCCGTACTTTATGAGGTCATGCGTAGAATGATCTGCTCCTTGCTCCTGCTTGACAGTGGTAGCCGCCGAGGCAACATGGACAGGACCGGTCACCGGGGGTGACGGACCAGCAGTGACAGCTGTGCCAGCACATGGCTCTGTCTTCACTGTGGCAGCAGGGCGACAGCAGAAAGGCAAGTGTGAAACAAAGATTCATCTTTATGAAACCTATTTCTTAAAGTAATTACTTCACAATAAAATAGAATCAGTCTATCAATTCAATTATGCCTTTAAATGTCTTTTAGGATTTTGTTTGTGAAGCAGAGAACTTGTTCTATTGAATATGTCAACAAACATTAAGATACTGTGTGTTTGACAAAATGTACTATTGATGAATCCCTCTTACCTTGTGCCAGAGGCAGGGCAAGGGAGGGGGAGGCCTGGCAGGAAGGACTCTGGGAGGCTCCAGTTGCTCCAGGTGTTGCGTAGGAGGGTAAGGAGGGAGAATTGGAGACGAGGCCTTTAGACACCACTATTAACAGAAACACACACACAGGAACACACACATGAGGCAAGCAATTCAATTGTCCGTGAGGTAAATTGGCTTAAAACTTAGATAAAAGAAAAATGAGAGGAAGGAAGATTAATGAAACTACAAACTTCTAAAACTTCTCAAAAGCTGTTGGGCAACATTGGGCTACTATTATACACCAACTCCACTATAAACACTGAATAGATCATTTGGGAGAACAACATCCTTTACTTTCAACATTTGCGCTTCACAAACTCCCATGTTTCATTCGAATATCGTATCTGCTTCTTTGGAAAGGTAGCGTACCTTTCCCAACAGGCATGAGTAAAGTCTGCAGCCCTGCAGACCCGGCGCCAACACTCAGCTGCTTGAGCTGGTTGGCAGGAATGGTCAAGACTGTCTGCTGAGAGCTAGAACCTCCGGAGTGGATCTTCAGCATACCTGGTGAAAAAAAAAAAGCAAAACAATTAGACGATTATTGAAATTGTTTTCTTTGTACACATATTACATCCAACTGACAACTGGAGGTTAAAAGAATGAACAAGAGAAATCAGTAGGTTTCTCTCGGTCTACCTGAGAGAGTTGCACTCGTCTTTCCGCCTCCTGCTGCCATCCCGCTGACCAGTGATGCTGCCGTGACCAATGAAGTACCACTGCTTTTGGGCACACCTACCACCGTCCCCGTCCCTGCCCCTTTGGACATGCTAATCACAGGCATGTTGGTGATACCTTTGGCGACTGTTACAGCGGCGCCTGCTGTACCAGCTGCACTTTTGGTCATTGTGGCAGAGTTCCCAGCACCCTTGACCAAGGCGGCCACAGCAGACTTTGACTGGCCAGCGCCAGCAGCGGCACTGGCACTCTTAGCTGCACTGATTACTGCTGCTTGGTTGGCTGCCACAAGAAGCGAGTGGTGCTGAGAGGCAGATTTCCCAGAATCAGCAGCCTGTGTGGAACACAAAACAAAGATAAATGCACCTTCCATTTGTGTAGTTGGGTGTAATACATAAGCAATTTACATTCAGTCAATGTATAAGCCAGATACCTAAACCCAAGACTTCTCATGGAGTCCTTATCTCAAATACTATTCTGATAACAAACTGTGCATACGCATGTTCCATGTAGCATTACTGGTACAAAACAGCAACATTTGTGAAGCCCCTCACCCCCTTTCCTTGTCTATGCACTTTGTAGTCTACATGAAATGTAAACGCTAATTAAAAATTCCCCCTGTGTTTACAAGGGAGTGATGGAGTGATGAAAAGCGAAATTCACCGATGCTCCCTGCTCTGTTCATGTCTGTATTCGATTGTTGTTCAAAACCAAGAGTGAGCCGAGTCTATCAGGTCACTGGTTTTATGGAATTCTCAAAGACAAAAGAGTTCATTTCTCTCACGGGGAGTTCTCATACTTCAATTAACATTTTTTCCAAAACAAGAAAAAAGCAGTGATGTTGGCCTTGTGTTATTCAGATCAGTACGTACCTTTTCTCTGTTAGTTCATGCTGTCTACATGTTTTCTGTTTTGTATTGGAACCTTTTGAAGGCCTTTTAATTTCCCGTGTTAATGAGGTCTGTCCATTAATTCACCTCGACCCAGACAGCTGCTGATGGAGAGCTTAGGGCTCTTCACACACATCTAAACTGTGCTCTCTTTCGATAAATACACCACTGACCCTGTTGACTCACACTCGGTGAGGTTTTTAAAAGGATTCAAACTGCGGTGGTAATACAGGTTGCATCACGAGAGCTTCCCCCCTGCTTGTGCAGGCATGTTGCACAGTAAATATATACTTAATGTCACAATGAAAATAATACTTAAATAAAAACTGTTTACAGCAATTATGGATTTGGAGGTACTTAAACACAAATGTTTTGAAGTCATAATAGAAACACGTCAATCAATTATATCACCCTTGGTGCTTGACGTGGCTTTAAAAAGAAACAGCTGCCTGGCAGAATAAAGGAACATTCTGAAGACTGTGACCTGTTGCTGGCTGGCTGCTGCCACAGCACTGACAGAACCCGGCGTGGAGCTCGCCGCAGTGATGACGCCTCCCGTCGTCCTCAATGTAGTTGTCCCTGGCTTGGACAAGTGGCCAGCTGCCGCTGCTGATACTGTCTTGACGGAACCATCAGACAACTTCACCTGTGCACCCTGGGAGCCGGCCACAACCTGTCAATCACAGAAAATCACTCGTTAGTTGAAAACATCCCCATGAACAAACTATAGGTAAGTGAGGTTTCACAGTATATTGATAACAACACAACACACAACAGTTATTTGTTATTTCAGGGCACATGTTATATAGATCAGATCAAAGGACACAAACACACTGAGCAAAAACAACAGCCGCCACTGTAGGAGTTGCAATAAAGTTCAGTCCTCAGTCTTGTTTCCTATACTGACCTGAGCCAGAATGGCCGCCTTCTGTCCAGCTGTGACCCGGATGGCTTGCTGTGTAACAGTTGCAGGAGATGATGCTGCATGACCCGCCAAACTGGAACTCCCCTGCTTCCCTGATCCTTGCGATGGTTGGCCAACCAGAAACGTGCCCTTGGTAAATTAACAACGAAGGTTAGGAATGGTGTGGAAATCCAACAAAATAATGAGATGATACTAAAAAGAGTTGTCATAGTCTTCATCCAGCTATGGAAGACAGGCAGGGTGCTCAGGGAAATCTCTAAAGACCAAGTCATGATATTCTGCTGAATGCACAGACAGCACAGTTCTAAATCTGGATACAGGATCAATGCTGCTGTTATGTTTGTGTCTAATTGAGACCAGGCGGGGATCCATCTCTGTACTTAGCAGCAATAATTGGGGGATTTACAAAGGGAAGAAATTCTGTTTCAAACTACAAATACAAATCCTGCCGTTATATGAAGGGAAGAGGGATAAATCTAATTACAAGATGGACGATTCCCACAGACAATACACTCAGTAGCAACCATATTTTTTGACATTTCTACGAAGGAAATTAGAATACATCTTCTCTACACATTAACAAAAAACTTTTATGTCAAAGTTTGCATGTTCGTGAGGTTTCTATTACCACGTAAAGGTGTCTCTACCCACCTGTGGGGTCTGTTTCAGGATGTAGGATGTGTAGGAGAGATTGGAAGGCAGACTGCCGGAGGAGGAAGAGGAGGAAGTCTGAGAGCCGCCAGCGCCTGCCGATGAGCCGCTCTGAGACTGCTGACCTAAATTACACACAACCACATACACATCAGTCTGAAATCTGATCATCCTTCATCTGAAATGATCTCTTATTCATTTGATTAATTTCAAGCATATTTCAATGAGTTGTTTCTGAATCAACGTAATATTGGTTCACTGCAGTGAAATCTGTATTTTAGATCTTAACATAGAAGTCTACTAAGTCTCTTGAAGTTCAATAGAATTTGACAGTGTGAGGGATCCTAGCTTGCAGTTAACAGCTTGTATCCTCCAAAAACATAGAGATGACTACGACTGATTCACTGTCCAGAGGGTCATTTAGCAGTCAGAATCTGTAACTGCCACCAGAATGTCTTTAGGTTGTGGAGTCATTTGATGTTTGGGTTTCATAAAGTTCATTCACCCAAAGCTAAACCCGGATTCTGAGTCATGGAATAGTTTTACTTTGTATGGTTAAACTCCTATTGACTGAGATGCTGTGTACTCAGCACTCGGCCAATGTCTGTATTTCGAAATACGTAAATGGGACGTAACATGCTTCACCTGCACTGGAGGCTCGGAGGATAGCTCCCTGTGGGATGAGAAGCAGCTTCCCCTTCCCTGAGGGGTTCTTGCTGTTGGTGGTCAGGTAGAGCTTGGTGCCTGGAGGCAGATTGGCCAGATTAGCCAGGTTGTTGGCTGGCAGCTGAAGAGTAGCCATCACTGATTCAAAGATAAAGAAAACATTCAGTGAAATTCTGGAGCAGGAAAGAGATATAGCAGATTTATATTTTCTTGGCTAGACCTGAATATGACTGTTTTCAAACAAGTAGTAGCAAAAGTAAATAATAAGTAGCAGTAAAAGCTTGTGTATTCTGGTCTATGCCTGTGAATCGGGGAAAAAAAATCGCCTGCCCTTCAGTTGCACATGAAGTTTCAATAACTTACAGATGCCTTTTACATTGTTGGAAACTTTTTGTAACAATAATTGCACAATTACCTACGTTGTACGCATGTACTTGTGCATCATGTGCACATGTGTGAGAGCTCTAACCTCCACTCTTGCCACTTGAACCACCAGCTGTCTTGGCAGCAGCCTGCTGACCAGGGATGCCACTGGCTCCACTGACAATGGCTTTCGCAACTCCCTGAGCCAGGACCTGCTTCCCACCCATCACCTTGGAGACGGAGGGGTTGCCCTTGGCTACCAAAATCTGTCCGCTGCTGATGGCCACCTGTTTCACTGCAGACTGGAGCGTTGAGCTAACAGGAACACCAAGCATCTGGAAATGAGTTTGAGGAATACAGTTTTTAAATGGCAGTAGTGCTTCCCAACACATTCATATGGCTATTTAACATAAGAAAGGACTGATGTGCAAGAGAGGCTGACCTTGCTAGTTGTGGCCCCTGGGGCCCCTCCGGCCTGTTTCTGGGCCGTCATGGAGATCAGGTTACCTCCCTTCACTGTGACAAACTGGTGTGCTGCCGTAGCAGCCGGCTGCTGTTGGGGGGTTACTGTGGAAACCTTCTGCTGCTGCTGTGTTGAAACTTCCCCTGGCTCTTGCTTGATAATAACCTGCAGAAGAAATGGGTGCATGTAGAGACTAAAATGAAGGCCAGAGATATTGAAGCTGTTAGATTGGATGAGAATGTTACTCTTTCAGATTAGAGACGGTTAGACTAAAATAATTCTCCTTATTTTATTCCAGCAGGTTGCAGATAGCAGGCTGGAGAGATTTGTTGCCTTAAGGTAGATTTCTAAAGTCAGCATCATCATTTATTCATCAAGGAAATGTATTTATATTCCCCATCTGTCCCCTCTGCCCTACACTTTAGTACTACGGCAGACGCTGTCGGGCTTCAAATGAGAAAACTACAGTGTCACTGTGATAAAACCCTACATTTTAAAAGGGAAATTGCATCTTTGCGAGTGGTAATGGGAGGATGAACATGCAGGAGTGGGAGGTTTTATAGCAGTGTATTGACACTTTGTGTGCAAGAGTGAAACCGAACGGAACAATCGCATCTGAAAAGCTCCAGTTCCCCCTCCCATCTTGAGTGATGTCCTATTTAAAAAGCTTGCCAAAGACTCACATATGCTGAAGATAGAACCTCGTCTACTATTAATACCATACTAATTTGTTAAAGATACAGTTACTGTGGGGATAGGTGAGCTTCACATTGTGGGGTGACAGTAAAAATAGTTTGTTTAAAGGTGATAAGAATCCATTTTAATAGTTACACTATCAGGACTCAGCAGACTCACTTTCATTCCTGATGAGAGGAAGGTGCCGGAGTGAACTTTGGGGGCTGGAGAGCGAGTTCCTTGGGCGGCAGATTGTTTGGCTGATGGGCTTCCTGTGGAACAGTTTACACAAAGATAATAAGTCATGGAAGAGATGACAGAGGTGGGGATGGCTCAGTGCAGTTCTTGCCATCCTTTCCAAACACATCAAGGCTGTTGTGGTGGGGGTGACAGTTTCTTATCAGGGTTTCTTAACGTGGGTGTAAAAGCAGAGCTTCGCCTGCACTAGATTTATCCACAGAGCAGAGCAGGGCTCGGGGTTTGTTCCTCACCTACTTCATCAAACACGTTTCAACATAAGGTTTGAGAATCGTCCACAGTAAACACCCAGCTTGATAAATCTCTGCTATCAGACGTGGTTGTACTGTGCATATGTGGAGGAAGCACAGCAGTGACCTTGCTTTGCTTTGAGTGGGCGAGAAAGAGAAATGAAGCTAGAGGAGAGGGCTCTACAGTAACTGATGGTGCTGAGGAAATAAATACAGCCGCCTTGGTGATGTGAGGTGACTTTCCTGTTACAAGTCAGGGTGTCGCTGTTACAAAGTGTAGCTTTGTCTCACAATAAATAGTTTTAGCACAGCCTTGTTTGTAGGCATATGCGCACATAGACAGACTTTGGCGAACATCCAATTTCCACCATCCTCCTAATCTGACCATGAAACACAGCAGCTCAGTCACCATGGAAACCTCTCATCCAGAATCCTTCCTGCTGGCTCACCACACGTCATAATTTTTGAGTGCAAAACAGGGACGAGAAAAAAACAGAAGGGTGGAGTAATGGAGCTTAGACAGGAAATCACTGGAAATAAATTAGGACAGACAACAAAAAAGTGCATAAATATAGAGAGAGCGAGATAGGGCCACTCAGGGGGTATTGTTCATGATTAGTTCTTCTATAAAACACATTATTGAAGGCCATTTTTATATTTTGTGTGGGCGGCTCACACACTGCTTCTAGATTTTGCTGCAGGTCCACTTGTTATTTCAATCGCCACTTTAACAGCGAGTAGGAGGTGTGTACCTGCGGAGGCAGCTGATGAGGAAGCCATGCCGATCACCTGGCCTGGCTTGTCAACAATGATATAAGGATTGTTGAGCACTGAGGAAGAGCTCTGTTTGCTGTGGACAGGGGTGGAGGTGGTGGGCGTGCGAGGCAGCGGTGAGTGGCTCGGGGTGGAGATGGGAGATCCTGTTGGGGAGAGAGTGCATTGACTCAGCTATGTACATTAATAATTGTATTAACAGAGGAATAACTGCCACTGGGTGGAGACACTTACCTGAAACTATTTTACAGCTCATCGTGATTGGTTGGAACGATTTCCCTGGAGACTCAGCAGGGCTGGGTGGCTGTCCTTGGGGAACAATCTTACAGCTTGCTGTGATGGGCTGGAAGGCAGAGTTGCCATGGGAACCTAGAGTGATTCGGTCACTGGCTTTGGGTCTTGTTGGGGTGCGTTCACCAGGGTTAAGATCTGAGCTCTGACCCCCTACAGACCTTCCCATCTCTGCTTTAATGAAACCTGGAAGGTGTTGGTGGAACATTCAATTACAAATTCTTCTAAAGTTGAAATACAAATGATTTTACAGAGGTACAGATGTAACAATGCTATGAACCCAAGTCCAAACTTCAGTACAAGTTCAATAAATACTCTGACACGGTGCTTCATAACCATAGCAGAGGAGGATATTTCAGAAAGCAAGAAGACTCTGTAACTCATGTTTGAAATCAAATGACATGTTTTAAGTTGATTCATATTAAAATTGCTTCATTATATTGTGTCTGTCTTCTTTATAAGACTAAATTCGAAGGGAATAATGATATTGCTGCTCTCTTTAAACTGCGGCTGCTTGTGAATTGATAGAATATCCTGCTGCTGCCTTCATTGTTTCCTCCCACTTCTAGTGTCTGTTCTGACAGATTTCGGATAGGGTATCATTATCCCTGAAACTATTTGGATCAGGTCTGAATGAGTTTGGGTTCTCATTGGATCTGGTCGCTCACAATGTAAATATACCTTTCCAACAAACTTCCAAAGACAAAGCTGCATGTACCTTTTTCTAAACTTGAATCATATGAGACGGGAGAACTGGAGCGTCCGTAAGTGGTGGCCGACATGGGGCTTTCTGCTCTCTGAGTCACCTTGGAGGAAGAGGGCTGCGAAATGTAGTCCTCCCCGAGAGAATTCCTATGAATCTCCACATCAACCACCTGGAGAAAATATAGCTCATGGTCAGACTAAAAGGATTCGTCATAGGAAACAAGGAGAGCAAATGTGTAACTTACAGTTTCTGCTCCGAGCGTCTGCAGCCCAGTATATGTTCTGTCGAGCTGCAGGAAGAAAGAAAAAGGAGGTCAAAATAAAGAACTTAATGAACTTAATAGAGAGAGAAATGAATAGACAACTCCCAATTTACATTTGTGAAGCCTTATTACTTATTAAGTATATAGTGTTCCCCATGATAATGACTGAATAAAATATTGTAAATTCTGATGGGGTTATATAATCTAGTTGAAAAACATAGTATGCCTCCACCAATGTGCATACCTTTGCTTTAAGGATACACCAGCAACTTTGCACGGTACCGAGCAAAGTTTGAAAGAGAACTTTAGGTTACTTGCATAACGCCTGTTCTCTGATTAGCATGAGTGAGATGTCTCGTTGAGATATTCCTCTCCACTGTGATGCGTCGGAGCAAAATACTGAGAGAGAACCTACAGGATCCAGTTTCGTTCTGTCTTTTTGGAGGCCTGTGTTGTTTACCTTTAACGTGTCCATACCAATTAAGCAGGTCAAACACCTTGTGTCCGCTTCATGTCTCAAGTGTTAGAATAGCTTACGGCTAAAAGAGACTCATTGAATACTGCATGGAAATAATACTGCGTCTGAGTAGAGAGAGGAAAACAAGCTGAGTGATGATGTTTTCTGTGATGTGGTCCGACCTTCAGCTGGTGGATGATGTCAATACGCTTGTTGCGAGTGTCTTTGAAGTGGATCTGGATCCGCACAGGAAATTCACCCCAACCGCGACGAGTTAAATGAAAGGGAGGCTCACTGAAAACAGATACAAAAACACTAATGGGACTTCGTGAAAATACAAATCTGGAGAAACAAATTATATGTATGCATCACAATGACTTTAGAATAACACTGAGCTCCCACTCTGACTCAGACTGAGTTAATAGTCTCCTAAAATCAATGACTCTTATCTTCTCCCCCCTTTGAAGCTTGAGGTTTTCATTCCCTCGTAACAGCCACAGATCTGAACACACATATTACGTGTCGATTCCAAGTTCTTTTTACTTTCATCTGCTCCTACGTCGAGGTTCTGGAGAGCCAGCAGAGAGCATTGACCTGTGTGAAGTTCACGGCGAATGAAGACTTCAGTCGGTCGGGGGAGATTATGTACTGTTCCTGCAGCAACGTGAGCGCCTTGTCAGCTTTAACAGCCGGGAGGCTACAGCTTACGAATTTAGATTGCGGACAGATGAAAGAGATAATTTGTTGAAAAGCACAGGCAAACTTAAATCCAGCGCCATTATACAGGGTAAAAAAAAAACTTAGCACAAGAGCTCCATCTGGTATAATAATGTAAACTTTTCAGTTGCCCATCATTTAATCAAACTCTCACACGATATCTCCTCTCTAAGTGTTCAGGGCATCGACCTCACTGAACTGCCAATGGGAGGAGAAATGGAAAGAAGGATATTCCAAAGACAGATCTATTAGTTTAACTTCCTACTTGCTTCAGTTAGGCAGGTGCTGCATGGAAAGAGGCGGGGCAAACCACCCACCTTGATAATAACAACAAAAGATTAAAAGATAACATTGTGTCGAAGGAAAAAAACAACAGCGTGACCTTAATGGAACAAGTTTGTCATCTTCTCTGTTGACGTTTATTGTTTCCTTGAAGCAACCACATAAAACAGCACCAAAGTGCAAATGTCACAAAAGAGGAGCCCCGTCTTTATCAGGAAACGTGCGAGATGGAGGGTTGAAATGTTGCTCAACTAAAATATACACAACAAACCTGACTTCCACTAGGTCATTGGGTTTGTAGCTGGGATGCAAGAAGAACCAGACTTTCTTCACAAAGTGGTGGATGCTGGGTTCCCTCCTCGAGCCTCGGACATACACCATCCATTTATGTGTCGACTGGTCATTCTCTTCCCGCTTATCTGGGGGGATGTACCTGAGGATAAGAGACAAAGAGCAAAAGCAGTCATAAGGGTGGGACATCGCTTAACTTAAAGAATAATATAAGTTAATATGTAATACAAGTTGCAAAACAAAGCCAAAGCAACTCTGCTGGGACGGCAGGCCTATAGGGGAACCTTTAGTCTTATTTCGCCACAGTGTGCTTGAAGGGGAAAGAAGAGGAAAAGGGTGGATCACAGGAAAACATTCTATTTAAACAGACGGTTTTATAGAGAACATTTATGTTATGAACATTTAATGTAAACATTAACAAAAGACCTGTCAGACAATGAAATGTATTAAAAAAAATGATATATTAGTTGACAATCTAGGTGAACTTAAAGTCATCTAATCCCCCCCTTTCCTAAGATTGCTTTGTCAAGACTTGTTTTCATGTATTTACTGCCGCACTCGAGATGTTATTATTCACTTTTCGCCCGCCTAGAAATTTAATTTGCAAAAGATATGTAGACCCTGTCAATCAAGCTAAGTAGAATTTACCTTTTTGTATACAAAACCCTCTGAACCAAGTTTTATCAATAAACTGTCAGTTATCCCAATCACTTTGAGCCCAGAGGACATTGTTCCACCTACAGCATGGCTGAGCTTGTAGCAAACCCCTATGAATATGCTCTGCTCTTCATTGCAGAGTAATGCAAAACATGAAAAATTCAACTGAAAGACTAGGCTTTGGAAAACACAGACACACAGGTGGAAAAATATTGAGGGAGAGTAAAAGCTATTCTAAGATGATCCATTTTGACCATTATCTTGTACATTCTCTTGTATGGCTTCTAAGTAATTTATGGATTTCACAAAGTATTGTTGCAGTTTCTATTTCTGTTTGGATACGCTCAGACAAAACATCCGGCCAGCATTTACTGTATGATACTGTAATTGATTGAAGTGTTTAACATTGAAGGAGAAGACGAATAAACATGTTGTAGATGTTTTCTTCTGTAACATAAAAAGTCTCACAACAACCTAAAGCTGCTCTCACACGCGGTGCAACCCTGAACTTATCTAGACGTTATCAGGTGGGGCTGTATGTGAGAATGCAAAAGTCCTAATCAGTTGGACTCGACATTAAGTGGCCTGCCATCTCCTGTGTACCGAGTCTGTGCATTATCCGGTTGAACCCCAAGTGCTATAGGAGCAGGTCATTGTCTATATTTAGACAAACGGGTGGCTGTGTTGATGAGGTTTCCATCATGCGACTGGTGTGAAACTATGACTTGGTGATTTAGTTGTAAAAGTTAACACAATGAAAGGTTTGATTTGAGTCAATATCTATAATTTCTGATCATTTTTGATCCAGAGTTCAATAGAGAAAATGGCAAAAAGAGACTTCTGACCTCTAAACTGTAAATAACTGTGCTACAATAGAGTTAATCCAGTGACTGAGTTAGTAAAGCTTTCGCTTAGTTTGAGCAGTCACATACTTGGACACATTCCCCACTACGATTGTCTTCTTTGCATAGAGTCTGGATGTCTCATCTCCCGTGGTGTGGTAGGTCACTCTCTGCTCTGTTCCAATGATTGATGGCACACCAAATGTATCCTATGAGCAGTAATGGAGAAAATAAAAAGCTTTATGACATATTGAAACATAGAAAACTAGAAGGGCACTTGGGAGTGCAGACCTCCGACAAGGCAAATGTAAAAAAAAAAAATAATAATGCCATTTTGGCTAGTTTAATGGATATCCCCCAAAATTTAATGGGTGCTTCCGTGCCCCTCGGCTGAGGTAACCGACCTTCCCTGTGTTGCGGCCAGGTCTGCGTTCCTGCCCGCTGCTGTCCTCTTTCCATGCCCCCTCTGCATCCCTCTCAGCTCCATCCCCATGCTGGGAGAGGGACTCAGACTCTGAGTGGGCCAGAGAAGGTGTCTCAGAGCCCTGGTTGAGAGGGGACGAGGAGCGAGATGGAGACTCCAGGAATCGCCGGATGGCTGGATGGTTCAGTAATGCAGGGTCACTTTTAGAGGCCTGTTGGGGCACACAGCGAAAGGGGTAGCTGCTAAATTACCAAATCAAACCACTTGAGAAGCTGACTGCTCAGTCATGAAAACATGGATATTACCTCCTGTAGCTTAGTCATCCCAGCGTTGGCATAGTAATTGGCCACTATGCATGCCCTTAACTTGTCCATCATCCTCCTGGCTTCATTGAGTCGCTGTGAAACAATGGAGAGACAATGCATAAAGTGGGCTTTTGTTTTTAAAGTGAACACCTTCAAGCAATTAGTTATACTGATGCAGTGCATGTCGACACCAGTTATTTCTGTATTACTGGTAGTAAACAAGCGAAATACCACAAAACTAGAAAAGACACACTACAAGCAAACTCCATACCTGACTTATCACATCTATTTCATGCTCTTTGTTCTTCATCTCCAAAGAAAACTGCTCAGTGATGATGGTTTCGATCTTCTGCACTGCTGCATCCCGTGCTGTTAAAGTGGGATATTTCATACCCAAGACAAGTTGAGTGCAGTCCCTTTGTAGATCTCATAACATGCAAAGCAGTTTTACAGTCTCAAGAGTAATGTTATGGTCTTACCATTAAATTCAGCCGCTTTGTTTCTCTTGCTATTTTGGATCAGCGAAATGTCATCATAATCCGGATCGCTGCCTTCTATTTTCCTTTTAATTCCTGACATGGTTTCCTGTTACTGAAAATATATTAGATGCATGTAAATCAAAACAGGCTATCCTCCGATGCACAGTTGGGTTGTTACTTTGCATTGAATTACATGGCCAGCAGAGGAGCTGCCAGATACAGCTAATGCCCACAGCTAACTTTAGCACTTACTAGCTAACTAGTTACGCTAATATGCGAGCCGAATGTCTTAACACTTGGCACTGTTTCACACTGTTTTCCCAATATTAAATAAAAAGAAAACATTCAGCGAGATACATATTACAAGTTGCTCTACTATACTGAGTCAAACACTTTTTGAATTCAGTAAATCCGTGCCGGTCGTTCGTCCAGCCAGCACTAGAACGTTAGCAGCCGCTATTGCCAATGTAGCTAACGTTAGCACAAATTTGAAAACAACAATTCACACTATTTTGAAATATAAACTTACTGGAAAATCATGTGCTGTGGAGCAACGTTTCTTTGGGATGCGTGTGTTTTAATTCAGTCGCAGCATGTCCTTTGCATTGTGCATTTTCATCTTACACACTCGTGTTTTGGTAAATTGCTAAATCTCGAGGTGGACAAGTAAGCTAGGTTGTGGATAGTTAGCCTTGAATTTCAGTAGAACAGCCACCAGGGATCACTATTCTACAAAATAAATATTGTGACTCAGAGATGTTTTACTTGTAGTTTGTTCCGCGGAAACAGGATGTATTGTCAGATTACCAAAAACACAACCTGTGGATTTAGAGAGGTATTGAGTCATTGGATTTTGTGGATATGACCAACACCTTTTGATGTCTGATAAAGTCTTTGTGGCTATATTTTGTATAACATTTTATTCGCAGGCATTCCTTGCATAAACATACATTTCTTACATCATTCCCAAAATCTATATTTCTAACAAGATCATAGAGGTTAATTTGTTTATTTTCACAATTTCTACTCATAGAATTTAATCGTCTAAAAAATACACTGTCTTGGATGAGGAATATGCAATAATGAACCTGAACTGTTCAAATTCTGTTCAATGAAAAAATAAGTAGCTTCATCTGTCAGTGTATAATAAGTTTGATATTTGACAACAGGTCAACAGGTAACATGAAGGGAAGCACAACATCGGGAATGGGATCAACTTCTCAATCCTTACCGTCACCTTGGTTTCTTGCAGCTACTCACTCCCTCATGCCAGTTGTCCTTTAGTCCACCGCATAAACCTTTTGTTAATCACACATTTAAACAGGTAATAGCAAACTTTCCAGGAATTTAATCTGAGCCGCACATAACGATCAATTGTATTTTAGTATTCCGACCATATTTCTAAACGATGCACACTTTGCAAGATCCTGGAATTCAGTAAAACTCCCACTGATGCCCAGAGTATATTTGCATTTACAACCGTTTCCAAGTGTTAAGATTATTACTTCTGTCGCAGCACTGTGGAGTTTAGTTACATCTTGGATTCACACTACATTCAGTCACGCAGCCACATGGAAGTGTTTTCCTGTCTGGGTATGTGTAAATATTGTGTACTTGAAGAAGTCTAAATTCTTTCTACATAGTTTATTGCCAGTGCCGAGACATCGCCCCCACATAGCTCTGTAAGAATGTTTGTGGTTGTGATGCCACTTCACAATGTAAGATGCGACACTAGAGCTTTATGAATGTTTTCAGAGCATGAGTTGCTCAATCCAGGCTTGTTTTCATGTCCTTGTTCAACACAATCAAACATCAAACATCATCAACATGATGGATTCGTCCCTTGATAGAGCAGGAGATTCAACAGACATACGGAACAGATTGTAGTAGATTAAATGCTGCCTCATATTGTATTTCTAGTTTTTTAACTAAGAATTGTGGGTTGTTTGATGTCGACAGAGATGTGCCAAACCCGTAGTCAAAATCAATCATTGGTTTAGGATTGATACAGCAATAGTATATAGTGGAGAAGTGTAGTATGACAACCTGACCTCCGTCCCCTCATCAGACAATGACCATGCAATCAAATAAAGAAATACATTTCAATTTGAAATTAATGAGACAATTTGCATGATGAGACAGTACACAGAATTTATTATAGAAAGAACTTTATTGAGGTTTCTCTTACACAAGTTACTTACAATCGAGCATTCTGCAGTTTAAAAAAAGCAAACCCTTCCCACAGTTGGACAAAGAGCTTCTAAAGAGAAAGGGGTGTTAAAAAATATCACCTCATGCATACCATTATAGAAGCTGACGTCAAAATGATCTGTTTTCCCTCCCGATACTGGGTTATTCTTTTGTTAAGGCACTGAGGGCAACATTCAATAATAAAGTCCCCAACCTTACATGTAAGCAGTTTACTCAGGGATGTCACATTTTGGATTCAATCCACTTTGGTTTATATTTGCATCCATATTAAAACCCATCAATCAATTTAAGAGCTCAGCTCTTCAGAGCTGGAATTCAAGGCAGGCCAATTGTACATGGGAGTCAACAACAGACAGTCCTAAACTCCTCAAAGCAAGTACAAGAAAAAGAAAATGAACAAACATAAAATGAATATCTTATCAAAGCAAACAAAGTATGAAAGCCTCTATATAGCCAGTAATAAAAATCAACATAAGAGGACCTCGTTAGTGTCCCATTTTGAGTAAATACTCAGTGAAATCACAGACGCACACACACTCAAATGATCTCTCTCTCACTATCTATCACCTGCTCTCTTACTTTACCACTCTGCTGCCCCTCAGCCCCCCGACTGTTGGCCACCTGATTACTATGATTATGTTACTCTGCAAAGGAGTCTGAGTGTCCCTCATACTCGTAGGAAAACGCCAGTCGGATGGTTTACCCATGTGTCTGGCAGACAAAAGCACAATGTCTGCTGCTCTTGTGTATAATCAAGTCACACAGTTTTATCCCGTTTCTCATACTACACGGAAAAGAGCATATTGTTCCCCTGTTTTTAAGTTTTAGTTGTTTTTGTCAGTGTACCAGAACCATAGCAGTCTGCGGCCAATAGGAGGAGCTGATGGGCCCTTTTACTGTCTCTTCCATGCGTCAAATGACAGCAAAGAATATTTACTGATACAGTAAAAACAAAAGGAAAATCATAGTCATTTATCTACATTTAACAGGATTCTGTCTAAGTGCACAATTGGGGCTCTTAATTATAGAAAAAAACACAATACAAAACACATAAAGAGATACATTTAAATAAAAGTTACACACGGAGAAAAAACATCATATTCACAGCAATATCCCTAATCTATCAACACCTGTACTGTGACTTTTACTGACCATGAGCCACACCGTCAAAAACCTTTCACCATTCAGAACTCTCAGTCCCCCCTGGGTGAGTTATAGCCCTGCTACACACACCACCTTAGCTGACTAGTAAACATACATGCACACAAACACACCTGGAGGTA
>CAAKHC010019596.1:24013-54526 GCA_901007825.1 Macroramphosus scolopax | reverse complement strand
GGAAAGTTTATGTTACAACCCTCACATATTGCTGTGAGCTTTGGCTACTGAATGAAAGACTGACATCACGTGGAGTGGACGACTACTGGGGAAGGGGACACCTGAATCATCATAACTCCAAATTTTGTTCTTAACATGAAACACATTAGAGTCATTTAAGCATTTCTAGGATTGGAGAGGAAATTTCAGGTTATAGAAATTAATAAAGATGCCTCTGTAGTTATTCTACCAATAAGTTGGCAATTCATTTTAATAGATACTTGTATTTGGTACTTGCAGGGGTTAATAAGGATCATGCCCTTGTGTTGTTGGTGAGTATTAGAGCAGGGTCTTACCTGACACAAGAATGTCGTTGCGGAGGGCACAGACAGCATACTCTGACTTGGTGAACTCAGGCAATTTGGCCAAGGATTTCCAGTCTCCTGTGACTGGATCGTAGCATTCAGTGTAGGGCAGGTTAAAGCCCCCCACCCTCTCACAGCCCCCAACCACCACAATCACCTCAGAGTAGCCAGTGGACCTGAATAGACCCAAAGCAGAGAAGATCACTTTGAAAATCAGATGTGGAATAACAACACAGCTGAAACTCAGGACATGTTCAGTGGAATAAAAAGAACAGATTTAAGACTTAGTGTGTAATTAAAACACTGTATAGTTACATACACAAAGGGAACCAAGACAAACATACACATTTTGTGGGGTTATTATTACAGAGGACCAGAGAGGTGGTTTCCACGGGTATAGCTTATCTCAAAGACAAAGTTCAGTTCACAGTGGTGCTTGATACTATCAATTTAAAGTACAAAAACAAACAAACTTGGGGCTCAACTTGAGCTGAATTTCCATGATCACAACGCATTCCTATCGGGCTGCTCAAATGCAGTAAATATGGCCACATTTTCTATGGTGGAGTAAATTAACTGCAACTTCTTCTCTTATTGCACCAGTGTGGTATATGGAAGCTAGATATATTTTACCAGTGGTTTGTCAACACAAAACAATCCCATTATACTCGGAAGTGATTAATTAAGTTGCTGGATGCTTCCCAAGAGAACATAGGCCCTTGTGTAGACACGAGGTGAGAGAATCAGGCATCTGCTTTGGGCAGACCGATGATTTGGCCCTCAGCGCAAACAAAGCAGACTTTTCCAGGGAATAACTGCCTGCTCGGCTGGCGGATCTGAACTGATCTGCCTGGATACTGACACCTGAAATACACGCTGCACAGCCTCAATAACTGACAACTGGCACTGTTCCTTTTATCACGTCTAACTGAATGGGACAGCTGCACTGTTGTTTGTTGAGCAGCAGGCTGCCATACGGTCGGTTTTGAATTTCATTCAGAAGATTTCAGACAGAGCCAAAACCTGTCCTATTAAATAATAAATTATCTCAACAAATAATGGGATAAAAAAAAGAAAAAAATGCATTTTGGTAGTTTTTCTGCGTGTTAAGTAAAAAAAGGGAGAATTCAAGACCTCAATCACACCAGTACTGAGTTACAGAACTGTGATGATAACAAGACTCAACATTTCCTGATTATTATTTCTTGCGTCACATTTTTGTCCTCCCAGCTCACCAGTCTGTGTACGAACTTGTCCTGCCTGCTTCATTATCATTTCTATTTCAAAAATTGGGCAACAAAACCCCGCTTAGTCAATGACACACTTGTTTGTTCAGCACAATAGCACTCCCTGTCTCTCTGTCTCGCACACTCACAAACGACAACAACAACATTGCCCGGAGCAGTGAGTTCAGGTTTTAACCTCCAGCTATATTGTGTGTAGCATAAAACATAGGTAAAACTGCCTGAATAACTGTCAGTCATAATACCCCTTATGAATTAATTACACTGGTCTGACTACTTCTGTGGGACACACAGTGTTGCTGTGACTAATTAACACGATTACTAAACAAGCGTCTCCTTCCTATTGCAGACAGGTTATACCTAACAATAGGAAAAACCAGTAAACCAACATTTTAGTTACCTGCGTGGCTGCGTTCTAGGTGACATCATTTCATTTCCTAGCACGTGGTAGCGTCTGGCCTCGTGGAGAAGATGGTAGCATTCTGGAGCATTCTGGATGAGCTGGTCTCCCTCCACTGTCTGGACAAAGTAGTTGGGGTGCAGAAGTGGCAGGCGCACATGGTGCAGAAGGGCCTTCAGCATGGGCTTCCTGGGCTCCACACTGTGGTACACCCAACGCATCGCGGCCTCAAACACCACTTCTTCCTTACCAATGGACAGCTCGTCACTATCAATATACTCTTCAAGCTCTTCCCTGCGTAAGTCAAGGAACTCCTCATGCTGAGCCACCTCCGAGAAGTTGGCTAGGGCATAAGTGCGGCAGCGGCTGGCTAGCTGCTTCAGGGCATGTGCTTCTGCAAAGCGCTGGATGCCCAGGCAGTTGCATGGATCCAGCTGATCCTCCAGGAATTTTGCACAGGCATCACGCAATGTGCTGATCTGGAAGAGACTGGAGGTCTCAAAGAGGAACTGGACATTCTCAGTGGTGATCTTAGCGCGGCCAGTGTAAACATAGGCGAGGAATGAGTCCATTGCCTCCGCAAGGATGCCATTGATCTCCACCAACATCTCACGGCTCTCCCGGTGGTCATTGCAGAACATCGCTCTGAAGTAGGAAGAGCAGGCGGAGAGCACAGCGCGATGGCAGGGGAACTCGCGGCCCTGGACGCTGATGACAACATCCGTGAACAGGCGGCAGTCACGAAACTCATTGAATACCTGCAGGATGCCCTCTGAGTGGGAAGAGCCAGAGCAGAAGTCCATGACATCCTGGCAGGCTAAGGTTTTTGAGTCAACTTCAAACACCTTTGGGAAACAACAGATTTTAAGACTTTTAAAATGTTTATCTTAACTCAGTTATTACAAATGATATAAGATGGAAAAAAACGAAAACATCCATTTGTGTTGCCGCACCTTGCGTTTGACAGCCGGTGAGTCTCTGATCCCAGAGTCCTCCCTGTTCATCCGTCTTCCCAATATCAACACCATGGCTGCCACCTTTAACGTAGACCTTCACTAAAGTTTGAAATAACCTGTGGAGGAAGACCAGGAAGTACACTGCTATTACAAAAAAATTCCATAACATACAACAAATAAGTTGACACCGTTTTTATTAACGTGTTTATAACAGTTGTCATCAGTAGCATCCTATCAAATATGGCAGGAGATATTGCCAGGGAAAGGTCACAGATTCATAAATAGCAACCTAATTGGATCCCTGAAGTACAAATTGAGGACATACACCACAGACAAACAAGGCAATCATAGAGCAAAGCCAAAAAGCATGCAGTCGTGTTCAAACACATTTCTTAAGCGTCCATGGCTTTTCATTGTCATGACCATGACCCTACCATTCCCTGCAACATCTGTGTGCACAGAAAAATATGGATATAAATACATGTCAACAGATTTTGCACAATGATAAGCCACGTGATGGATGACATTTCCTATGGCCCATCACGGAAACTAAACAGTTGTGCCCTGTAGCACATAAGACTGTGAGATGGAAGAAAGAAACCCCCGGGGCAAAGAGGTTGCGGAACGGTTTGAACAGCAAACCTGGATGTCAGTCAAGTTTGTTTTGCAAGATAGTGGGGGGAAGGGACACCATCAGACACTACATAATCGTGGTTTAAACAGCATGTGCCAAATCTGACAACCAATAGCAACATTCTCTGTTTTAGATACAACTGCAGCCTAACGACAATTCAGAAAAAGTACTTTTAGAAATCAATAGCACGCCCCATGAATTACGCTGAGGTCATGTACACAAAGACAGAAGGACATCCAACTGTAAAGGTCTTGAAGATATGTGATGAAAACAACATCATGTCTCATCTATGGCCATTATAAATCCTGGTAGAACTATTGGACTGGATTGGATCCTGTGACGTCATTTTTCAAGTTATTTTTGTCTTTCGCTCAGCTTCTAAAGAGTCCAACTGTTCCCGTGTATTACTCACCAGCAGCACCTTATTGAACTCCTGAAGATAATAATAGAGGACAGGTTTGGCTGGAGGCGTCTGGCGCCACAAACATCTGCTCCACAACGTTTAACGTACTTTAAACAATTAGGATGAATTAAAATAAACAAAATTAAATGATGAATACATTAATTGGTGCATTTAAATAGAAACTTTAATATTAATTTGTATGCTTGTTTTTTTTGCTTTAAATGTCTGTTTACTTAAAAATATAAAAAAAAACACCATGATTTCTTTTGCTCTTTGCAATTTCAAATTATTCAATTGTTGTAATTTGGTACGCTGTTGTTATTGAAATATCAGGTTAAAGATAATGAAGTATTAAGGCGACATTACATGGCCAGGTTGTTCAAAGGAAGACGGTGTACTTATCGTCGGTATAGCAGACAAAGGAGACCTGCCTCGCGCCGACCGTTTGACAACACACACAAAACCCCAGAACTTAACCTTCGTGATTTCTTTACGCAATAAGTACTGTTAGCAAGTTCAAGAGAAACAAAGTTAGGATTCGAAATTCCAGAAACATTAACACCATCTTTAGATGTCAAGGAAATGTGTTACCTTAGGGAGAGGTTTCCAGATGAAGCTTCCTCTTCGGTTACAAGTGGAGGAAAATAAGTTGATGAAAAGTAAGGTCTTCTATTTTTTTTATTCGTATAGTTTGCATAATCTGCCCTCGAATAGTTATGGGACACTGAGTAGGCTGTTACACAGCCGGGACATTTTGACTTAACATTGGAAGTGATGACAAAAACAAAGAGCTCTAGCTAACTGTAAACACAGAGCCCATATATACTTGTCAAGGAGAAAAACATCCAGCCCACCGCGGTCGCACAGCTGCTGTTGAGGATGCATTGTGGGGGATGAAGTTAATACGACATGTCCTCGCTTACGTTCTGCTCGTTGTAAAAACATCACTTCCCAGGTGCCCCTAGTTCTCCACGTGGCTCGTCTTTGTTTGCAAACAAACTCAACTTTCGAGAAAAAGTTTCAAACAAGAAATGGCAGCATTTGAGCAATACCCGTAAGGAAACACCGGTTTTATAGCACTGCTTGTGTGAACGTGTATCAAAAGTAAGACATTATCAAATACAACCGATAAACATACCTCATTATATACAGGTTGCGATCAGTGTAAAATACTAACATTTTAGTTGCTACATGGGCATAAAGTCACAAACGATATAAATATATAATACACAACCACGTGTTTAAAAGGTCGTACGTGTATCTGATGTTATGGACACGTGAAAACGTGGTAAAATTTGTCTTCTCTTTACCAGGTGAGGAAGAAGGAGGAGCCTAGTTAACAAAGGATGTCTCAACTTCCTGACAGTGTTGCAAAAATATTTCCGAGTGTTACAAAATGAGTTCCATGAATCCTCTGCTGTGTTGTCAATAGCACCAGTTTACACTATTTTGTGGGTCACCACAAGGGAACGATCCCTTTTGCACATCATAAATCTGCTATGGAAAGTTACAGCAGGATATCAAATTAATTCAGCAACACATCTATGTGCGAAACGATATGTGATTATAGACACACACACACACACGTGCACACACACATATATGTAAGGCACTGGGGGTCCACTGAACACATCTTCACAAACACGGAAAAAGCAGTCCCATGTCTCTGCTCATATTTTCGTTTTTACTTCCCTTAGCCACAAAAACAGACTGATCGTTAAACACAAGTTTATTAACAGCAGCACAGAAATATAGCACATTAAAAAAAGCAGTGTACATTTCCAAGTATGTGACAGTTGAGTGTGTCTGCTGTTGACTTGTTGCACCAGCTGAAGATGGTGCACACCTGACACAGAAATATGTCCCCGCAGGAGGACGTCTGACTCATTTGTTTTTACCACACCTCCGTTGATGCAGGAAGGTGTCTCTTATATAGATAGCCAAGTCAATCAGACATTTGTTAATGATCTCCTCGGACATCCAGTTCTATACAAACAAGGCTTTCACAGCAAATAGAGTTAAGTGCTTCGTAACCATGGTCATAAAAAGGAGAGTGTTCTTCTCAGCTTTTAAAAAATACAATAATGATAAAATATAGAGATTTGCATGAATGCTATTAAAACAGTCTGGGGTTTGATATTGCTTTAAAAATGTGACATCAATTTAATAACTGGTAACTCTAGTACCATATAAAAAGTCACAAACATCTGCCAAAACATGCTCGGGATCACATTTAAGTGTTTTATATACGGCCACACAAACTTACACAAGCGCAGAGAATTTGCGGGATGTTGAATCATTCCTTTACATTTCTCAATGGCTACATGTTAAATGTGAAATAGAACAGACAAGACACATTTTTCTGTCGCAAAGGGTGAAGTATTTTTTACAGTGTCAAAATGTTTTGAAACAGCCTTTAGACAAGCATATAGGTATAATGACCAAATGTCATTAAGTCACTGTGACCTGGCTGAGTCTTCTGTGCCGAAGCAGCAGCTGCAGTACGGTATCAGAGATCTCCCGGTACCTCAGCCCATACAGGTAAGGAGCAAACGCCCTGGGCAGCAACATAAAAACACACATATTGACTGTGCTGATCCACACTCGAACATCTTGACTTATGTCTTTCCTGTGAAAAAGGAAGAGCTCCAGGGTGAAAACAAAGCCTGGGGCAAAGTAAAGTAGGAGCAGCACCCCGTGGGCCAGCAGCGTGACCCGGGCTCTGGAGAAGCGGTTCTGCCAGATCCCCTGGGTTCTTGTCACCATGTACAGTCGGATGTAGCAGTAAAAAATTAACAGGGCACAGATGAGTGCTGCTACAAAGAAGTAGATGTGAATCCCGGCCATGTTCTTGACCTGAATGAAGCCAAGTGAAATGAGGACTAGACACACAGCCACCTTTTCATGGGGATTTCCCCTCTCCACCTCCATCAGAATCACCAAGCTGAAAGGATAACTGGCTGCCAGCATCCACACCCCCACCAGGATGCGGTGGGTTCGAGCAGGGGGCAGAATGTCGTGATAACGGAGTGGCCAGCTCACCGCAGCGTAGGTGTCGACCACCATTAGGGTGACGGTGAGGATGGCACAGCAGTAGGCAGTGATAGTGACTGCTGTGACCAGTTCACAAACCAGCCAGGGTACCTCGGCTCTCACTGCGTTACAAATAACCGTGGCCAGGTTGAGGATGAGGAAGATCATGTCTGCTGTCAGGGTGTTAGCCACCAGCAGGTAACGTGTCTCCTGACGTAAGGCACGCGACAGAAAGATGCACGTCAAAAGGACAGGGTTAACAAGCAAGGTGGCAAGTGTGACCACAGTGGTCGGGATGAAAAACAGCTCCAGGTGCCACCTCCGCAGGCTCTCAACCCACTCATGTGTGATGTTTGAAACGACTACTGATGCTGCCATTTTATTCTTGATGTACAGGTGTTGGGCACGAATGCTCAGACTGAGGAGTGGCAGCTTCCTGTGGATGGAATCAACCATAATTTATTATTTTGTATAGCCATAATGCAGTGCTATTGAATCAACAGTTATACCTGTACATGTGCCTCCACAGTTGGGCACGTACAAGCAGTAAATCCATATTTTGAAATATGGACAGTATTTTCCAGTTGTATCTTTGTATACATAATATGTAAAAGCTTGACTCAGTCCTGATCAAATTACATAGATGTGACTTTAGAAAAGGCCCACTTACAGCTTTTAACAATTCAAATGATATAAAATCATCAGTGAGCAACCACGTTTCTGGCAATACTCAAATCTGGACAGCACAGTAACGCTCTCTGAACATTGAATGTAATGTCAGAAATAAAGAAAATTAATGCAAATTAGGAAATGTGGACCTCAATGTAAGAAAAATGACAATTGATTGATTTGCAGATTGGCTGAAACAGTGTCTAGATCAGGGGTCTCCAACATGTCGCTCGCGAGCTACCAGTAGCTCGCAACCAGTCTCCAAGTAGCTCGCCAAAGGGTTAACAAATCTACATACATTTGAAAACTTGACCAGTCAAATATGATTAGTCCTCGGAAAAACAACTTGCATGTATATCGAATCAAATTCATACGTGTCCCGCCCCCTTCTTACACATAATGTGAGATAAACTAGAAAGAAATGCATTCAGAAATAGAAAATGCATATGCAGGTGAACTAAATATTTTTTGTGATGTATAATACAAAATTGTTGTGGACACCGACATTTAGTTAATGTTCAGGCAAATAAGCGTATTCAGGCTGTTTGGGTTGAAATAAAATATGAGAATAAATGTTACAAAAATGAGTAGCTCTCGGCCATTTTCATTTTTTAAAAGTAGCCCTCAGAGGTAAAAAGGTTGGAGACCCCTGGTCTAGATTGTAATATACAAAATGTTGGCTTTAAGCTACAGGTGGGACATCAGGATTTAATTGAATAATTTTTCAAGACAAATATAATCCCAGTACTCACAAATATATTCAACATTACAGGATCACTTGGGATACAAGAAAAAAAAAGTGGTTCTATCCAATGTTTTCTCAGACACACCTATTGACTAATTATTGATTGACCAATGGAGAGTTTTCTTACCTAATATCCAGAACAGAGAAACCTGTTGCGCATCCATTAGGCTTAATGCTTCTACAAATCAATGCAAGTTTTGTACCACTCCAGTCACAGACTGTCCTTATCTGATGTACTCTGTGTCAACTCATACAGACGATATACGGATGCAGAAAGCCACAGCCACTTAGCCGTCGCATAGTAACAGGGTGGAGCTTTCGACCCTTCAGTTGCTCCTCTTGCTGTTGCTTTTTTACAGTTTCAACTGCCCCAAATCTTTTTTTTGTTGCAAAAGGTCATGTGAAAACCACCCAGATTCACTTATCGTCACATGTTCACATTTCCTTTTTTATTTTCACTGCACATAGCATCCACACAGTTACGCCTCTTCCAGTACTTTAATTTGTGAGGTCACTTGTGGGAAAGTCATGGGATGCACTTCTTGACATCTTAATACCTGTCATTTGCCACAATGTGTACATTCATGAGAGAACCAGCAAGGTAACAATGTACAGCATTTTCTTTCTGTGTTTTGGATAAGACTTGTTTAGACAAATCTGAGGTCAGGCAACAGTTAAAAATCTGTTGATACCTTTGCTCCCATCAGATTGGAAAGGTTTTCTAAATCATATAATTTCTTCAGTCTTTTACACTGTCATTTCTTTCTCCTCTTCCTGTAACTACTTTTGCCTCCATCCTCCTCTTCTTCTTCTTCATCATCATCATCATCATCATCATCATCATCATCATCATCATCATCATCATCATCATCATCATCATCATCATCAATATCAGCTTCCTTGTTGCTATGCTGCTGCTCCTGTTCCAGCCATTCTTTGACCATCAGTCTCTGAAATACATCATACTCCTCTGCTGATGCCTTGGCAACTTGCAAGAGGAAGGTGTCCTGGTCAGCGTTGAGGATGCTGTCCAGTTTGGGGTTGAGGATGACAGTCTGTCCTTTCTTGTCAGGGGTTTGGTACAAGCCCCTGAGCTCAAGAAAACAGTGTCGAGAGCGCACCTCGTGCAGAGTGAACCGGAACAACCTTGACTTCACCATCTCTGCCTGTTTGACACCCATTCGGAAGAAGACGTACTGCGAAGAGATGGATAAATATGTTACAAAAAGACTGTAATGATACAATTACAATATAGGATGATACATTAATAAAACACGCCAAAAGAATGGCAACAACAGGTAAATCATTAGATACGACATTGTCTGTTCACAGGAACTAACTAAAAATGTCCTCAAATAATGAAACGTGCTTTCCCAGAGCCAAAGTTACAACATTTAAATTGCATCTTTGGTCTAACCAGAACCCAAAGGTAAAACCATCACACCTAAGGCGTTTGAACAGGTGAGTGTTGGTTTAATGATAAATTATGCATTATAATGACGTTTTTTTTTGCATTTAGGAATTTATTGACTAGTTTTGATTTTCCTTGAGGTGTCATGGAGATAAAACTCATTCTTCATGTCAATTCCAACATGTTTATTTTCCCTCTAATTCAGTTTAAACGCTCACCTGAAACTTGTACTCCAGCTGATCCAGGTCTTCTTGCACGATAGCGGGACTATCTCTGAGGATTTCTCTCACCTGCTGCACGGTAAACAAACACTTGTCTCTAAGAAATACCACCATATTTGTTATTGTTTTCACTGGCACAATCAGGATCGCAGGGTAATGGGCCACCACTCTCTGAAGACTCCCTATGGGCAGAAAGTAAACACACATAATGGAAAATGTTGCTTTGATACTTATACGGGACACAAAAAATGTATTCTGCTTTTATAATCATTAAAAAATGTCATGATCTCACCTTCACCTAGACCTAGTTTCCGCAGGTTGCTTATGCGCTGCTGAAGATGTGATTCCTTGAGGGTGTAAAGTTCGGGACATTTCATCAGGAGCTTCATCACACTGGAAGGGTTGAGGCCCAAGACAAACAAAGCTGTGAGAGTTGAGAGGCATTGTTTGGCAGCACCACCTCCTCCTCCTCTAGCTTTGGACACCGACTGAAGTATCTGTTCCGCCTGGGTGTCTGTGAACCCCATGTCAATTAGAACAGGTAGTGACAGCTCTGGGATTTGCTGTCCTGGCTGAGGAGCTGGTGCATGGCGGGGATGTGTTGATAGCTGGTTACTCTGGTTGCTGGAAGAGCACAACAACATGCACTGGTTGCATCTGCCAATCCGAGGTGGACTGAATACAGAAGATGTAGCATTTCTCACAGTCCATTGAAGAACCTGTGAATCAGATATAATTAATACACCATAGCTATTAATCGTAAAAGGACGTTGATATGACTGGAAAGAAATTACAGATGATAAGTTAGCAGAGGAGATGCTAATGAAGCAAAGAAGCTGCGCTATCGTTAGCTTCAGATGGCAAAACATCAAGGTTATGGCGGAAGTTTGTGGGCTGTCTGACAAGCTTCGGTAATGTAGTTTTACATTTCTTACGCATTTGGTTCAGTAAATGAAACACTTCACACCTGCAATTGAATTAAGTTGTAAAAATAGTAAAACAACAATGTTTTCATGCATTCAGATTCACCTGACGTAGAGCAACACGGGTACACATGCTTGTCCGTCGTATATTTATTTCCGTGTCTGAGCTTTGTCAGATTTTCAGTTCCGCCACGAAATTCTCTGCGTAGTTGACGCTACACTTTGGGGGCGAATAGAAAATCACAAAACTGGCGATTGTTAGAGATATTTATGCTTTATTTACACAAGGTCAGTTCAGATTTATTATGACAATTGCTTTTTGGTTATAGTGACTGAATGATAATAGCATTTAAGACTGCTGTTTCTTTTCTGCACTCAGAAGTTCTTTGTTGATACCACCGAGGAATTCCGCTGGAGTTTCCCGATGAGTCGTTAAAATCCTGAGCTAAATACCTCAGTAAAACCACAAGCTCAGCTTAGTCACATTTTTGTCAACCTCAAATCATATAAATGGAAATGACAACATATTAGGATGCTGCTATGGTGTAATCACATTAGTATCACCTCTTCTCTGGAAGTGATCAATGAGGGGCTCTGTTGTTGGATATCAGAGACAAACCAGCTGTTGAAAGAACTGTTTTATTACTTGGTCCCTGAAGGCTAAACCCAGCACCACCCTGACTAGTTTATTCCACAATCAACTATATTGCATAATCAAACTCCAAAAATGTCCTTTAAAACTTATTCACAGCTTACCAACTTCCATTACAAATGTTTAATAGATGGAACAAACTGTGGAGCTTTGGTCACTTTATTTGGCACTGCAATGTAGAACAATATATTTCAAAATCATTTAGTGTTTGCCAACAATATAAGAAGCATACATTGTGCAATGTTTTATTACAATTAAGAAACTTCCATCTGTCCTAAAAAAAAAACTCCTTGATTCCATGAAAGAAGGGTTTGTGGTAAAATATTTATTAATGTATACAAATAAATAGATAAAATATTGTAAATATACTTACAAATTAAACAAACAATCAAAGTTAAAATCAAATTAAAAACTGAAATTTGGTAAATGAAACCCTGAATCAAGAAATCCATTTCGTTCACTTCTAAGGTCTCTATATGGTTTCTGTGAGGTAAACATGTCTGCGGTCACTTGGGTGGCAAAGCAGGAAACCTGTGAACTGCACTGACTGATTTCAGTGATTAAAATTTGAATGAATAAATAAATTTAAAAAAAAGTTTAAAAACAGCTGCTGCACCATTATGCTTTCTCCTTCCCATGTTGTATTCACAAATCAGCACATTTTGGCAGCAAGCTGGACACATACAGGTGAGGTCTGTTTGTCCCCGACACTTAGACGAGACCATTTGCTGCCTTTGGATAAAATATGCTTCCCATTCTGGTTTGCACTGCGTGTCGTTGTTGAACTGCTGCAGACAAAAAGTTGGGCCTCGCTGATTTTACATTCAGCCTTTAATCATCGTTGAGGCACTTCTGGAGCTCAGTTTCCAGGGCCACCATCGACAACCTCTCATCCTCATCCTCCTCATCAGGAAGGGTCTCATCACCTTGATCCGGATACAAGCCTTGCCCGAAGCACACTTTAGGACTGGACTCTTTGCGCTGTGGCGAGCCTGTTAAAACAAGAGAATCCTCAGTTCATGAGCTCTAATCTCACCATCATTTCTGTGTGCAGCTGAGAATAGATTACTCAGATTATGTACGATAACTAATTTACCTCTTAAACTATTTTTTCAAATTGGGTGTGATGTGTAAATATTGAGCCTTTTTCACTACAGTAAGGTTTGACTAAAGAATTCCTGAAGTTCACTTCACAAACATTTGGATTTACCCTCTGAATTCCAAAAAAACTATGAAAATACTTATATTTGATCAAAAGCATGTTGAATATGTGAAAAGACTTTATATAGTTGGAAACGGCTAGTTCATAGAGATTGTAAACATGCAAGTGATGAAATTTGTTTTAAATATTGCGCTTAGATTTTGTATTTATTGAGGTCATGTTTTTTGAATTTTGTAAAAAACAATATCATAGAAATTCAACTTGTTGGTTCATGTTTGAGTTCCCCCTACTTCTAGCCATGATTTTTGTTTTTGCGTGTAAGTGGTAGACTTTTGCAAACAATAAACCCCCAGTGAGTCTAAAAGGGACTTGGGATTTAGTGGTTTATTGCATCAGAAGTTGTCAAAAGAAAACTTGTACTAAATTATTATGCGTGGGCTAGTGGCTTTGGTGGGCTAAGATTTACCATCTTAATTGGAATGTCATGAAAGAAACAAACAAAAACATTGCGAATGAAATTCAAAGGAATTCAGGGCTCCGAGATGGGACCTCATCGCACCTGAAGTGAAAACATGTTTTTAGTCTAGACCGAGTGGTAAAGCCTACTCACAATAGCTCTGAGTTTCAGGGAACACGTCCAACCAGGTGTACTCTGCAAGAGAAATGGGCTGGCTGATCCAGGATTGCAGCAGTAGCTGGTCCAGTGTCATCCTCTGGGTCGGATCAGGGTGTAGCAGCCGACCTAACACACCATGCAGTACTAAGGGTGCACAAAGAGAGAGAGAGAGAGAGAGAGAGAGAGAGAGAGCACAGAGTTGTACAAATGTTGTGAAACAGTAATGGCAAAATTTTGTAACAAACAATGACTGTTAAATAAAACACATTTGACATCAATAATAAATAACAGCAGTATACCTGAGGAGAGGGGGAACGGCGGCTTGAGTTTGGCAACCAGAATCTCTTCCACATCACAGAAGGGGTTCTCACTGAACAGCAGAGTGTAGAGCAAAACCCCAAGAGACCACATCTCCAGCTCAGGACCCTCGTAGCTACAAACAACGACACATTCTTTATGCACCATTATCCAAATGACCTTAATAATTGTAAACAAGGTGCAATGTTATATAAGTGTCTGTAAATGACTTTCCCAACTTTGTGTTTGGTTTGTCCTTTGTTACATACAGTTTAAATCTATAATCATCAACGTTAATGGGTTATAAAAGTCATACAGGAACCAGGAAAAGAGTTTATTCTCTATTACATACACTATTTCCTCTATTCCTCTATTTCCTCAACACCAACTATTCTCCGTATAACATCCACCATCAAGAAAACAGAGATGTTATTAAATTACCTATATGTGAATAAATACAAAGAAACATGTAGTTTGTATACATGTATTATGTACATACGGATTTCCTTGAAGCACCTCTGGGGAGCAGTACTCTAGCGTGCCACAGAAATTGTAAAAAAGCTTCCTTGGAGCCATCATGGCAGCAGAGCCAAAGTCTATCAGTCGGATGTGGAAACACTTGTCAATGATGATGTTCTCATCTTTTATGTCCCTGTGAAGGATGTTCTTAGTCCTCAGATAGAAGACAGCTGCCACCAGCTGGGAAAACACAACAGTTCGACAAGGAACAAATTACACTTTAATATTTCAGAAACTGTTCCATTGACATGAGATATTTCCTACAGGCCTTGTACATACCTGTCTAAAGATGTAGCTGGCCAGGGGCTCATCAAGCCTCGGCTGCATGTCTATGAATTCAAAAAGGTCCAAACCCTCTCCATGTTTCTCCATCACCATCTGGAAGTAACTCCCGTTCTCAAACACTTCCAGCACCTAATGGCACACACACGTACGTACACATGATGCAGAGCAAAGAAGTGACAATGGTTCTGATAGTTCCAAAAACTTTGTGACTTAATTGTTCTAATCGTCACAACCCAGTTACCTTGACGATGTTGTGGTGCTGTACCCGTGTCAGTATTGCAATCTCCTGGCTGACTCTTCCCAGCATGGGGTCGTCTACCCAGCAGTCACTCACAATCCTGGCCTTGCTGATGAACTTCACTATCGCCTGCACATTTGGAAAAAGTCAGTTAAGAGGCCATAACTTCAACATCTGAGAAAGTCTTCATTCTAATCTCAACATCAACCCGATTCAATTAACTTCACAAATACAGGAATGGGTATTTTTCTGTGATCATTTAACGCTATTAATGAAACATATTCTTACTTCTTGTCCATCACAGCGCCTAACTGCCTTCCAGACAAAACCAAACGCTCCTTTACCAACAGCTTTGATTGGCTGGTAATCTTCTTCAAACTGCCCATCACAGGCTCGAGAGTGCTCCAGGTCCATGGTGGAGCGCAATGTCTCAACATGACTGGCGTCTGCAATCCTCTGCAGAAGAAATGAATGAATGAATATATTAAAAAAAAGGACTAAATAACTTAAAAGGATTAAATTAGAAAACAAAAATATGACAGCATATTAGGAGAACAACCATTTGTTGTAGGTTGGATAAAAAAATAACTTTTGATGACTAAAACATACTACCACAGATCTGTTCTGCTACTGACCTCTCCAAGACTGGCTCCTAATTTGTTTTTTAAGGATTGATCTGTTTGCAACAGCGACCCCTGCTGGCCAGGCCTACACATCCAAACACAGATCATAGTGCCTCCATCAGGAAGGCTGGTCCTGACTACATCACACTGCACATCTGGAGGGATAAAGAGACACAATAAATGCTTCTTGTTTCACCTAAAAGTATTTTTTATAGTCAGGAAATTAGAATAACAATGAAGTACCAACCTAGTCTTGTGCCATCCCTGTGGTACCCACTTCCCTCATATCTCCCCTCCAGTATCTCTGTAGTGTCTGAAGACAGTTCGTGTTCATTCATCTTCTGTTTCTTCGGTGTAGACGTAGCAGGAGGGTCTGACTGAATCCCACCATTTATTTGCATACCTAATTCCTGGCCCTTTCCTCTATGAATGGAAGAGATAGCTGCCCACTGATCCGGCTCGCCAGGGTCCTTTTCAAGTTGGTCTTCAGCGAAGCCATTTCTGGCCTCCATATCCCCATTGCCAGTCTTGAGAGGCTCTTCTTCCTGGTCAGACCCTAACACGCAAGGGGAGGGTGTACGCAGGAGCTCGGCTGTATCGCATGATGTCATGGAGTGTTGGTTATCTTCAATGTACCCTCTGCCGCTGAGAAGCTCTATACTACCACTCAGATCTAAGTCAGCCAGGGCTCGGGTCACCTGATCACCATTGCTGTTGATGTCCAGGAAACAGCTGGCTGAGTCAATTACACTTACTGATGGAGAATCCTCTGCTTGGCAAGGACCAGAGCCACCAAGGCCCGCAAACTTTTCACAGAAGCCAGAGGAAGACCTACGGAATGAGTTTTAATAAACTGATTACAGACACTGACATCATAATTCTAATAAATGAATAAATACTGCCAGTAAATTGTGTCTTATAGAAAAAAAAAGAGGCCTAATATTGAATAAATTTCCAATTACACTTTTGAGCACCAAATGACTCATTTTTGATAATTATATAGTCCACTTGCCTTCTGGTTCTATTGAACAGTGGGATTCTAGAGCTTTTTCTAAAAAAAAAATTATATAAATAAATAATTTGAGAAAGTGAATAAAAAGTTAATTTGCTGAAACTAATTATATAGAGTCAGAAAGCGGAGGGAAGCTCTAGTCGGATGATAATTCTTTGCAGGCAGAAGCAAAACCCCTGACATTACCCGTAATTTGATACAATATCATTATAACAAAAATTAAAGAAACTTCAAGGAAACGGATTAAACGCTTTTGAAGACATTTTAAGAAATGCTTTAAGCCTATTAAAGTCATTTAGTCCCCGTCCTCATTGAAACTTAAACCCACAAGAGCTGAACCTCAACTTGAAGTACTGATGGAGAAATTATTTAATCTAAAAATTCTTCATTTAAATGATAGTGGAAGCTGTGAAAATTTCTCTAACCTTTCTTCTTGGTCACTGACACAACAGAAGATTTAAGAATTACATAACGATAGTTTTTGAAGAATAGTCTGACAGATATTTTGTTACGTCAGAATCTGGGGCCAAGCAACACGCCTGAACAAAAAAGAAAGCAACCTCTCTTCTCACCTGCTCTCCATTGAGATGACCTCAAAGCTGGACTCTTGAAGGACGGTCGCACAAGAGCGTTGGTTTGTACCTCCAGCAAGCCCGCCAATGGCATGTCCGTTCTGAGAGGGAGGGTCTACAAATGGAAAAGAATACACACTCTAAAACCTTTAACAACATAGTCTCAAGACGGCTCTTACTACACCATTGCTCTCTGTTCAACGCTCAATGTACTACAGCTCTGATTCATAGATGAACCAATAAAGAAAAGACATATTAAGCCACATTGTACCTGCGATACTGTCGATGACAGAATAATTTTTCTGACCCTTACTGCCAAGCTGTGGTTCTTGGTTAGGCTGTGGTGGTTCAATGGAAACAAAGCAGCAGGTGTCTTCATCTGGAGCCTCCACCAGCGCAAATGTCTTGAGGAGTGCCTGGGTGTCATCTGCACTGTCTAAGTGACTAACGCAGGGGGCTACCTGGGCTGCTTGCTCCAATATCTCTGTAGTGTCTTCAGCCCTGGAAAACAATAGTTGAATGTAAATTGAGTATTGTCATCCCAATAAGGTTCAAACCTTCAAAAAGAAAACTCTCATATTTAGGGATGAAAATATGAAAAATTCTGGGCTGATACGGATGTTTGTTGGCTTTATTGACCATTTTTTCAAACCTCTGGGACAAATGACATCTTCATTACGAAAACAAATACAATTCAAACATTGTAGTGTCGTCAATCATACTGATGTAACTGCAAGAACCACTATGTTCAAATTTGAAGACCAAACATGCCAATACATTATTTTCTCCAACAGATGGCAAAATGGAGGCCCTTTAATCAAATGTAAACACAGATCTGAAATCTTAATCTTCCTGTGACACAATCAGTAAAACATATGTCATTTCTAAGTTCTGTATTTCCAGATTTACACATTAAATATAAAGATGCTGCTTTGGTTTACTATCAATTCCAATGTTAGCTCTTGTATAAACTTTTTGTCCAACTTGAAGTCATATTAAGATGCTAATAATCCTTTATATGAAATCATTGTCCAGAGCACACAGGAGCAGCTACTTACAGAAACACACGTGTGGAGGTGACAGCAGGGGGAGAAAGAGTGGACAGAGCGCTTCCTGGTTTCTCCAGCCTGGTGCAGTTTCCAGTAAAGATCTTGCCTCTTCCTGTGGCGGTTCTTCCCTGTACAGCCTGGTGCACCATGGCCATGTCTCCAGCCACCAGTGAGGAAGGGTCTATGTCTATGATTGAGCATAGAGGAGAGAACATATTCAGAGGGAAAGAACAGAATATATGCATTGAGGAACCTACGGAGGTGAAATGTCTGGTTGAAAAAACGACTCATTTCTAAGTGAATATTGTTGTTATGCCTACCAGAATTCTTCGATATTTTGGACGAGGCTGGACTTTTATCAGCCTCTGCTTGAGAATCAGGAAAGGGACTGATCTTTTTGTTTTTTTCAGACATCCATCCATAGAAACCAGGCATCAGGAAAGTGACACACTGTTGGTGACAGAGCATCAGTGACAGATGAGGGTTGGCAAAGACTTAATTCAAACAGCCTTATCCTACTGGTCATGTTGTCTAACCTTTCCTAGAAGCTCGTCCTTGCTGTAGCCGAATAGACTGATTGCGTATTGTTCCTGGATGCTGTAGATTGAGCCGTCAGGTCGGAGCAGAAGGAGGCCGCTCAGAGGGGCAAACACCCAGACTGTTCCAGAGTACTCCAGCACAGGGATGGGCGAGAGGGTGCTGTCCACCCCGACATCTGCGAGAGTCCAGACACAAAACTGTTAAAACAAATTGAACTATTGAATAACAAGACTTGGCAAATAATGTCTTTCCCTAGGCTGATTCTTCTGCATATTGAATGGGCTAATCAAGCAAATTTCAAATCTGGTGGATATTACAATAGCATAGTTTGTATAATTTTCAAAATAAGATGTTTGGGTAACACAACACAGACAGTGTATTATGCACATAGATTTTCCAGAATAATATTTGTCTTCATTTCCTTGAATCGCTTTGTGGCCTCCCTTCACTGTAAGCCGGGTCTTGAAAAAGAGACATCAGTCTGATCACTTTACCAGAGAATGACTGTTGTCCATGAGAGTCCTCTAAGTGGTCAGGGTGTGAATATTCAGTCTTCCACACAGGGAAGGTGAGAGGAGAGCATGGCTGCTTGTCCTGTGCATCTGATCTTTCAGGACTCTCCGTTGGGCAGGGGCATTCAGCTCCTTTGTGCTGCTGTTGTGGTCTTGCACACAATACTTCCCCTTGAAGTTTAATACACAGCGGGACTGATGCACCTCTTCTGTTTTTACCAAACACTCTCTGAACCCTCATCTTCTGAGAAAAGGAAAGAGATTAAAGTCATAAAGTACATACTAAAGAAAAATTTGCTTAAATATGGCATATGATTTATTTTCTGTATGCTATTGACTGGCTAAGAAGCACATTGGTAAACAAAGTTGAAAGAATCGCTTATGAAAGGGAGCTTTGCTTAGCTGAGTGGGACAGTTTTGATTGCAAAGAGTGCTTACTTTGGGTAATGCATGGCTGTGGAGTGGGATTTGTAAAGAGGGGATTAGCTCCTTAACAGACACCCCTTTCAAATCCTCAGGATGGTGGTATCCATGGAGATGAGCAAATGCCAAATCACAGGTAAGGATGCTACCCTAGAAATGACATCAAGGATGTAAATTGAAGGAAAGATCAGAGCAGTATAATAATGAACTTGTAGATATGAAACTTTGAATTATGCTGATGAATCGTAATGCTCTTACCTCTTGTGAGAAGGACAGAAAAGCTGAAACCCGTTCTACATTCTCCATCATGATTAGCCAGTGCTCTCCGTTTTGTGATGATCTTTGGGTACATACTGACACTGGCACTTCCCCAGACAATGTCACAACATCCACCTATGAGAAGAGTGGCACATTGACACACAAAACACATTTGAAAGCACAAGAATATTCCTGTTACTGGTAGTGTAGGTATTAGCGCACATGAATGAGCAGTTATTCACTAAGATCATATTTTGAGTTCTATGCAGCATCTCATACCACTTTTCCAGAGACAGATGCGACATTCCCGTCCATTAGCAGAACATCCTCATCCAGTGCTTCTTCCAAAACCTGGGTGGTTTTCTTCAGGAAACAGGACAGCCTTTTTCCTATCAACTCATTAGTGTTGCGCTCAAATAGTTTGCAGGCCTGTTCATTGGCTGACAAAATCTGAAAAGGATAAAAGAATTTTAAGAGCTTTACTATGCAATGAATGCAGTCAAACTGCATTGCTCATACCAATAATCTATGTATACAGTACCTCTCTGGTTTTGTGCTCTACAGTAAGAATGACTTTGTTTGGGTTGATGGCAGGCAGAGGTCCAGACAAGCCAAAATCTCTCGAAATAAGTTGACTGAACAGGATTTCTTCTGCCGCCGACATTGCAGACGGATTTGGTAGGGCGTCAACAAACATGTTTGAGCCCCGATGCAAGTTGGAGATTTGGTGGTTTCTTGTTGCTACAGAGCTGCAAACATCCAAATGTCCACCTGTGAGCATAAATTGGTTAAGAACACTTCATTTTTGTTAAACGTAGACAAAGGAAAATGACAAATATTCACATTTGAGAGGTAGAAACCATCCAAACTGTGACATTGTTGCTTGAAAAAACTATTTAACATCAATATTTCTATAAAGTAAATTCTCAGTGTTTCTGCTCTACTCACAACTACACCATTAAATCTGGCTTAACCTGCATAGCCAAGCACCTATGTGGCATTTTACGCTCACCTGTCAGGGACCCAGAATAATATCGTCGTTGCAATGCCAAAACACTCTTCTTCTGCACTGGTCTCTGAGCACATGGGTAGGACTTATTCAAGTCAAAGTCTTGGTCCAGGAAATCAAACGAAAGATCGGATACCACACACATAGTTGCTCCTTTAACTTGATTTCTGGCGCGTTGCCTTGCTCCAACACAAGTCTCATTGGACAGCGACATTGCTTTAGGCTGTCCAGCTGGTACTGACAACAAGTAGAGAATTCATAGATTGTAACAATGTCATGACAATTTAACCAGATTATCACTGTATTAGGGTATTTCTGAGAGACATGTTCTGGCAATAATAGTAATTAAAGTTAGAATTAAATTAAAATGTTTACAAGTATGGCACAACACTAACCTCACGGCGAAGAAAATATACGGTCAAGACAGATACTCGGCACAAGGGTTAGTTGACGAAAGTGTTGTCACAGTAACGTTGTTACCTCCCCTCTCCTGCAGTTTCGGGTTAGCTAGCTGTGTAGCTGCCTGCTACTACAAACAAACAGCCGTGCTGCGGGGTCCTGAAACAGCAGGCACGTCGCTCCCGCTGCTAACGAGTTGACCACACCGTAAGAGTTAGCACGTTTTCTACATGGCAAAGATATTATTGGTTTAGAGGATGTTTTAAGTCTATAAGTCCACTTCGTCTTTAACTAGTTTTTGTAAACCGCGGGCTTTGAGCGCCAGCCGAGCTGATGATTTAAGGAAGTGCCCTGAAGCCAATCAAATAGCACGATTCCAAACAGGAAGCGCTCATTGGAGAGTTCCCCGGAAGCACCCGCCTTTGTTTACATGGAAAAAAGTGACAGACGCAATCAAATACAATACAATAGTATTTAAGGGACCCGCGTACCTATTATGAAAATACTAAAAGATGTTTCACGTTTAATTTTATTACAAAACAGGAAAACAAAGACCATCTCCAACAGCAATCAGTAGTAATAAATCCAATGTTTCAATTCACAAGTTTTTTACTGGTTTGTTTGCAGTCTCCTCAGCAACCTTATCCAGCCTATATTAGTTAACTCAATGGACTAAGAAATCTAGATCTCCAGAAAATTAATAAAATACTACAAAAAACATATCACATGATAGTTATAGGCTCTTTATTTCAATACGAATCTGATGAACAACACCAAAATACATATTTGAACAGAGAGAACATAACAAAGACTCTTTATGTAAAACTGCCATCTGGGAGACGTTAGATAGGAACACAGTGGGCTATGTGCAATGACTGCAGGGGATCATGTGGTTTTATTTTTACTGTGTCTTATTTGCTGTATGTTTTCATTTGATAAACCCACAAGCTCCCCTTCGAGTAATCATCTCTTTAACTTTGACTTAGCCATGACCTAGACATGAGTTAAATGAATCTGACATAATCACCGTTGACAGAAAGTCTGGTAGAGTTCAACTTAAAAGGATGTTAAGAGGAACAATGATCGACTACACTATTGTACTTTTGAATTTTAAGTGAGACAGGAAAAATAATAAATTAGGTGATGAAGAGCTCATTTTGACAAACTGTTTATCAAGTAAAAGATGTAACAGTCAGTACAGGTGTTTCGAACATATGGTAGTTTAACTTAGAGCGCAGAATTTCAGATCCCCCACTACTGAAACAATTCATCATGTTGACAGGCTGGCTCCAGCTGTAATGAGATGTGCAGCCCCAGCATCAAGTCGGCTGAGACCAATTACCAGAGTGATCATCTATTGCTGGAATATTGGGTACAATATGATGACCTCCTATTTTGTGAAAATAAAACTTTGATATATTGACACCCAGATTCACAGAAATCGTTATTGTTAAGATCAGTTACTGGCCTATGATTACAGTAATGAATGCAAGTTCTATCCTCCGATGAACTCAAAGTGTGCTTCTTTAAATAAGCAGTTCACAGCTTCTGTACAGTTTGTTGGAGCAGAAAGTAATTTCACATCTGAAATTATCTCATTTGATCTTCCCCCTGTTGTTTAGACTGAGTCCAGCGTCTGGCTGCTAACGTTGTGGCATGCATTGCTTTGTCAAGTAGCTCACTTTTATGATAATGAGTACAGGTTGATCTTGGTACACACAAGGAGCCAAGCAGAACACTTTACACAGTCACACACACAGTCATACACGCACAGGAGCAAAGTTGGGCACGCACTGATTTTGCCATGGCTGTGAGTGTGAGCTTTGTTAAGCTTTTAGAGCATAGTTCGCTAAATGTTGGTCCCTCCTAATTGTGGTAGTCCTTTTTGTTGTGTGGACGATTTCCCAGTATATGATCCAACTCCGAGGCAATGCCCGCTGTCATCTTTGGAATTACCTGCGGTTCACAAAACATGGTCAAATGCTGGCAATGCAGTCCTGCAGGGACTAATAATGAATGATTATGCAGCATTATTCATTCGTAGGGAACGGTGTTAGTACCTGGATGGCTCCCAGGTTTTCTGTTAATTGCCTTGGATTTGAGGTTCCCAACAGTACTGAGCTCACACCCTCGTTTCTCAGGCACCACGCTACAGAGGACACAGAATATCACAGAGAGTTCAAGTTAAAGTGTTGTGTTATCGGAAAGGAGAACATGTTGCTATCAAACAAATATCTGTTTGAATTTTTTTTCCTCCTTATAAAAGGATTGGGTATTTCAGAAATCGTTGATGTTTCCCCTCACCTATGGCCAGCTGTGGTAATGTACATCCGAGCTTCTCCGCTATATGAGCCAGTTCCTTTAGCTTGGCTTGCTGTTTTCTTCCATCCTCACTCATGATTTTCTCCTTCAACCACTGGTATGGCTGGAAGACATGTACAATTGGATGGATTAGATTTTGTATTATGTCGTTGTACTAGCTGGATCCCAATGACAGAAGGGTTAGTGCACGTAGCTGGTGGTCAACCTGCACCTTCATCGAGGCCCTGGAGGTTTCTGGGATGCCGTTCTCGTATTTCCCGGTGATGATTCCACAGGCCAAAGGAGACCAAGAGACCACACCTACACCTGTGATGGAGCAATGACAGATATGAAGTATATGATGATATGAAGGATTTCAGGAGCTTTGGGGTGGATGATGAAATATACCTATCTTGTGGTACAACTCTGGTAGCTGCGTTTCCACTTTCTCCCTCTGGAAGAAGTGATACTCAGCTTGCTCACAAACTGGTGGAATCAGATTGAACTGCCTGGCCACAGAATAGGCTTCCTAAAGGAATGTGAAAAGAGAGTATAAAGAAAGGGTAGCAGTGGTACATGTACCTTCCTATTGTATTATCCTCTTTAACAAAGAATCTGAAAAGTTTAGCTTGTTGCAGTGCTGAAAATAACATTATTGAGAAATATGATTAAATATACAATGTATCTTCTCTCTAATTATTCTGGGACATGTCTGACTTTGCAATTACAATATCTTGTTTTGGTAATTTAGACAAGACATTCTTAGTGTTTTGTGGTTTGGCTGAGCTCAAATTCAAGTTTGTCTTTTGAAGCTCTTGTGAGTCGCCCGTTATGTCTCGCTCCACATTACGAGACGGATAACGATTATTTCATCACTTACCATTATCTCCATGGCAGACCACCGTGACGTCCCCCAGTACATGGCCATCCCCTGGTTGATCACATGCGTCATCGCTCTCACTATCTCTTCATGGGCACAAATCAAAAACATTTAAATTTCAGTTTCAATATTTGAACAGTAGATGGCGCCACAATTTCAATGTATTCTTAACTAACAGGAAGACCATTTTTTAAATCTCTGGTGAAGTTGATTTCTATATTATGAAAAAAGACATTGTTTACATCTGTTTCATGTAAGTACACAATACATACTTGACAGGATAATTTGTTTTTCATCAAATAATAAAACCCACAAAAATATATACTGTATATATGGCACCACCAAGACGGTATATACAGAGGATAGTGACGTATCATTATCTTTCAGACCCACGTAATAAGACACATATTGTCTTCCAGGGTAACACCTCCTAACAAGGCCGTGGGCTGCAGGGGTGGGATGGAACGAGTCAGCCAACCTGTGCAGAATGTTGCCTGCACAGTTAAAGAACTTATAGTTACAGTTACTTCTGATGGTTATGAAGTCAGACAATATGGATTTTAGCTGTTTTCATACTTTTGCCGGATGAAGCAGCAAAGGGAGTAAAGTGTCGCATAGTGAAAAACTGTATCTGATGAGATTTAACTGATATCTCAGAATGACGCAGCTTTTATTTCTAATGTCTTTTGTTTGCCGAGCCTAATCACCTATTCACTGATAAAAACAACAACATCCAATAATCCATGTGCACTTTACAGGCATTAACGAACCATCTGTTACTTCAGGGAAATGCAAATTGCAGATGCAGAATTACAGGACTGAATATGATCGAGAAGAGATGAGACCGCAGCTGGGTGTGATTAGAAAAGACTGATTCCTTTTCATTAGTAGTTCTTTCTGTGGACCGAAATGTGGCTCTGTGAGAGACAGAGAGCGAGTGTGTGTGTGTGGGTGAATCAGGTGGGAGGTTAGAGGAATAACAGTACATCTGCTCCTAAAGGAGGGGAGGGAATGAGGGATTTCGGAGCATCTAAGCTTGGATGGAAAACTGCTAAACCAAGGAGGAATAATCTGAAGCAGCACCATGAAGGTAGGATGACTGACCTTCATAAATAACATTGATGCTTACTGAGCAGCCTTGAAGTAAAGTTTCTTTCAGGCTGCAATGACTCATCAACTCCAACAACAGATGCGTACTGCTCAGGTGAGATATCCGGTCTAGGATGCACTCAAACAAACACTAATCAACTTTTCATGGAGGATGTTATGGGTGAAGTTGTGAGCAAACATTCAGAGTGATGTATTCAGAACAATATGCTCTTGAATTAAGGAGATTTTAATGAAATATGAGCAAAGTATCACCAAAAAAGTAGCTCAGCATTTTGGGGAAAATGCTTATGAGCTGTCTTGCAGAGAGTTGATAAGTCGATTGATACCACACTCATGTATAAATATTCATCTGCAGATTTGCTTATGTTAGCAGAAAGACTGGAAACGGGGAAACAGTGAGCCTGACTCACTCCCATGGTGAGAAAATCCACTGAAAAGCCACTCTGAACATCACAGATCTCTTGGGATTGGGGCCAGACTTCAGGAAAAGTCTGCACACATACCAGCTTGTGAAACCACATCATGGTTTTTCACATTTCTGTTTTTTGATGGATTAAACAATAATCATATAACATGTCAATGAGTGAGCTTTAGAGGTGGAGTAAGTAAATCAGTAAAGTAAGTTGCTGGATCATATTGTGTGAAAATCACCAGTTGATATTGCATTCTTTATATTTTCCTATATTGACAGCTGCATTATATGAAGAAATAAGCTGATCGAAAACGTGAAGCTGTTCCACCTACCAGAATGAAATCCAACGGTGTTGTTGCATTGCGGTCAGAGACCCTCGGCCCTTTAAGTCTTCCCCTCAGTGAGAGAGTGAGAGACTTCAATGCAGCTTTCAAGTGCCTCCAATAAACTCCTGAACTCAGGCCCCACGGCAATCCACTGAATGTATATGTCTGTAGGTGCGTGTATACATATGTCTGCAGTAATGTGGGTAGGGGTATGCATGCATACAGGAAGGTATATGAGTATGCAAGTGTGTACTGTATGCATGAACATGCATGGATGGATGTGCACAAAATGTATATAGATCTAAGTGCAATAATTTATCTTTACAGGTGTAAATATAAGTGCAATATGTGTGCAGTGTTTTACTTTTATACTTTTTTATACTTATATTATTTAAACGAAAAATGCCGTTGGAGAACAGATGCAACGAAATTTCATTCATATGTGCACTTTGTGTATGTTGTGAATGACAATAAAGTTTTTGAACTTGAACTTGATAAGATGGCCTACCCTCAGCAACGTTCTCCCTCTCCATTGTCACATTCATTTGCATGACGTTCTTATTTAACTTTAAACTATTCGATTTTATATGAACGTATTCATTTTATGACAGCTATGATTATTTTTATGGTTATTATTATTATGATGTAGTTCTTATTATTTGACTTTATTATAGGGTTGTTATTTCTTTATTTTTTCCATGTGTCTGTTTGTGCAAACAGATGCATGAAATATGGGACATGTTTGTCTGAGTTAAATATATTTGCTCACTATAAAATATTTGCAAACTGTGTGGCTACTTGCCAATATCAGTCTGTCCTTGAGCCTCTCGTAGCGGTGACACACGACTGAGGCGGGAACGTTTGCTCTTCATCAGCCAGCAGGTATCACAGTGAGGGCCCCGTCTTCAGGGTGGAGCAGCTACATACATCACACACAGATCTACAACGTTCTCCGGGCATAAGTCTGTGTTTAGATCCAGCTGTCTGTGTGTCTTGTTATTACTGAGCGACAGGTCTCCGAAAACAGTATTTATCCTTTTCATACATGCACACAATGCAGTGATCAATAAGTCACGCCGCAGGAGATTTTCAATGGCTGATGAAGCTGGTTCTTAATTCTATGACCTTGGGAGAGGAAGGTTTTCAATCTGCAGCCAAAAACAAGACACATGCTGAGAAGGAGACTGCAGTTTTCTTTACATCTGAACATGTGAGGGTGAGATCCTGCAGAGCAGTGATGGTCTGACTGGCTGGCGTCGGGATTGTGATTTTATTCCTTGGCTTGGGGGGGAGGGTGTGATTGATATGAATCTTATTTATTGAAACAAGTCTGCTCTGTTCCTCTGCCTCTTCCTAATCTTTATTCACTCCGGTTGATTGAAACCGTTCAATTTGATGCACATTGCTCCGTCAAATAAAATGATTTTGAGTGACTGGATAGCATCACTGCATTGAGACGTGGAGAGTTTGTCTGCATACAATAAGAACATTAAACAATAACGTTATTATGGCACAGATGCCTGTTCTCTCTCTGCACCCTCGTCATCACATTTGCTAACATGTGAGTATTTTATGAAATATACTTTTTTTGTTGACATATCGGATGAAATGCCAGATTGGACTCTGCTACAGTGAAGCACAGTAAATGAAAATACGAGGGAGTCAGAGCCTGGCGAGCCAGGAGATAGTTGAATTTTTGTCAAACGAGCTGCGATTGTCTATTGTGGATATGAGCCAAAAGACAAAGCAAGTCCAGACCAAGTAGGGCAAAAGAAACACACAAGAGAAGGATGAGGAGTGGATGGGAGAAGAAGGGCGGTGATTGTAACACAGGAAGACTTCGTAGCCATGACATCGCTTTTTCTGTCCCCAAGGGGACACGAGTTGTCTCACACACAGTCAGAGACAGTTAAAGTCAAGAGAACAAATACAAACATACATCCCCCTTGCATGTATATAACCTGTTAGGTTGCTTTCATTTCAATAGAGCTTAAGTGATATATTTGTGCATTACATTGACGCTGTTAATACTTTAAGTATCGGGACCATGTAGGCGTGTGAATCGATACCTTGGACTCGTGCATAACAAGTCCTACGTGCTGCAAATGCCCACAGAGATGTCTCAGTTTTCGCCCGTTGGACCTGCTGCTCCACAATCTTTTCGGCTGATTAGTGGAGCAACTGTGTTGCAGGGCTGATGAAAGCACGCGTCCTATATGTCTTTATATCTAACCGTGCTTTTAATATCTTGTTCCGTTCAGTTTATATCCTCCTACCAGACGGGTTGAATTCTCAATTTATCTTGGCAGCGACAGCTCGCTATTAGGTTTGATGGAGCGGGCTGCAGGGTCTGCCTGCCAGTCAGCAGCACCACCGGTGACAGAAAGGCCTCAGGAATGTTATGTATGACAGGATTGCCTATCACAGGTTGCTGGCTCACAGGGGAGGAAGCAAAGGGGGCAATGCCAAGCCTGGAAAATATTTCATCGAGACCAGGACATGGTGTCCAAGTATTTTTGTTGGCGCCAACCCAGGGGCAAAGTCAGGAAGAAACTGCACGTGTTTAAAAGAAATAAATGGTGACATAAGGTGTGTGGGAAAGACAGCACTTAGTGATGAAGGAATAGAGCACACAGTAGGGCTTATATCTGCTGAGACCAGCCCAAAAATACACCAGCTTCCCCCAGGGGGGACCAGATAATCCTGCTGCTGAGGAACAGGGAGGGCTGGGAGCGGCTGCAGCTCAGAGACCCTGTGGGAACTAATGATCCCACGGAGACATGAAGAAAGAGAGGAAGGCTGGTAGACAAAAAAATGGAGGACAGGAGATGAGGCAAGATTGTCAGATGAGTTGAAATGCGTGTGCACGGCTGTGAGAAAGACACACAAACACAAAATCCCTTCGGTGGAGGGCAAAGTTCAGTGGTGCGGCGAGGGCAGAGGCCCAGCCAGAACCTCTCACCGTCTCATGTTGCGAAAACACAATGCACTGTCCAAGCCCCCGACCCTCCATCACCCCCACCCCGGGGTCTCTTCAGTCATCACCTACCCTCCATGGGAGTGTTGTTGTCTGGTCGGTTGGCAAATACCACATCTACGTACTCAAGTTGCATCCGTTGGAGGGCGCCCTTTAGACCTGCGGTCAGATGACATGAGGAGATGTGTAAGAAATATACAGAGCTTTTCAAAGTAAAAGTTGTAGCTTGTGACCGTCCACGTGATGAACACACCGTTCAGTATTCATCATTTCTAATGATAATACATCGCCTACAGAAGCCTGGAATATCTGTGCACATATAAATACTAATACCACTGGGCTAAGGAGACGTACTGCAGTATCATTCAGACAAGAGACACATCTGGACACGGACACATTGGCCTGGATCTGCAAAGGAGAGCGATGACTGTGCACATCGTTCCCTTCACTTTGTAGTGTCACTGTAACATGTGCATAAACATAAAACACAGAAATCTCATTGATGTCAGCATGCTCAACGAAAAAATATGTAAAAAGATTTTTATGGAATGGATCCTGGGGGATTGTAAAGTCAACAACATGGCAAAGTGACAGTTGACCACATGTGACTGGAGGCCCGCCAGCTTTCTGATGCCTGGCCGATCTCTTGGCGCAACTCACATGAATCCGCGTTGTTGTTTTTAGTCTGTTTAGCCTAGCGGGAGTCATTTAAACATGAAAACTATGAATTAGAGGACATGAAATCCGGGCTGGCTAACATTCACCTCCTGAATAAATGAATACGACTGCGCCCCGGGGGATCATGTGCCGAGCACCACCTGTCGAGGGTGGAGAATCACACCGGGGTGTCGGGTGAGATACAAAGAACGACCCTTAAGGCAAAATCAGACTTCCTCTTGCATTGCACTGTTGTTGAAGAAATATCAGTTAGGCAATCAGCCCCCCCCCCCCCCCTCACTTTCCCCTCACCAGCTCAGAGATTGTTGTCACCTGCCATATCTGTCAAATAAATGAATTTCTTAATTTAATAAATGTAGTGACATCAAACTGTTGATAAGAAAGACGAGCGATCAGAGGAAGGGGGACACACTGGTGTCTCTCTCGCTCGGCTGTAATCTGCCGGAAGTGAAGCTCCGTGTATCGAGGAGAAGATAAGAGATGGAAAACCGAGCATTGTGTGTCCCCCCTCTCACATGACAAGATGAACAGATGAAAGATGAAAAGCGAGCGCAGGAGACTGTCACAAAGGGGGACAGCAAATTAATAGATAGACAAGGCAGAAGAGACGTGCGTTTTTTTTTTGGGGGGGGAGAGAACGTGTTAGTGTGCGTGGCAGATTAGTGCCAGAGGCTTCCTCT